>CAJNOI010000074.1:0-43679 GCA_905250115.1 Adineta steineri | reverse complement strand
AAGTCAAGTGAAGATGATCCGTTATTGTTTTCGGTGTCTTAATACGATCTTTCAACAACAATTATGTCACTTATAAAAAAGAAAAGCGGAATGTAATAACAATTATCTACATGTATACATATCGTGTATCTAGCAGACATATTTTTATAAATGCTTTTAACAAAAATGATACAACACTTGTGTGCTGCTACCGTGTGATAAGATATTTCTTTCTCGTGCGAAATTCGCCACCATATATTTTAATGTTATGCGCTTCAAGAAAAAGATACAGAAATGCAATGATCAAGAATTATATCAAACATATGAGAGTATTATAATGTAGATTATCGGATAAGATAAACTACTTGTATGTTATAATAGAAATGCAATTAAAAGAAACGATAAGTACGGAAGAATTACGGAATTATATTGTAAATGTCTGAAAACAAAAATATAGAGTAAACCAAAGAGAGGAGTTCTTAGAAGACAAAAAAAACCAACGAGAATTCAGTGGCTGATTCAGGATTTCGATAAGGGAGTGGCGGTTTATAAGAATCAGTGGAAAGTAGTATTATTTTTTAGGAGAGAAACGTAGTGTTCTACCTATTTTCGAGGGAGTGACGGTCGCCGGTTCGCCTCCACGAGTATTGAAAACTTCATAAAAACGCCTTTCGTTGGGATTTTATAATGTACTCAATACATATGAAATGCGTATTAGAGTCCCTGAGAAATTATAGAAAACCTAGGATCCTTGTATGTACTCTATATTACTGACTTTTGTAATAAAACGAAGCGTTGATCTATGTATAGATATTAGATAAAACATGTGGAATGTCTACTTACACATTTGTTTTTTGTTGTATAAAATAAAGTGAATAGAAGAAGATTATCGAGCGTTTTGTCAATAAACCGATATGAAAGCGTAATTGACTATGTGCTTTTATGAACAGCTAATAGAGTATGAGAAGAGAGAGGGAGAGAGAGAAGAAAAATGCTGATCAAATATGTAATGGAAAATAAATATTGCTCATTACATATGAACCAATGAATAAACAGAACAAAATAAAAAAAAATAATTTTTATCCAATAGAAAAACAATGATAAGGACTCACTAACTTCGAAAGAACTAAGTAGTTTCGATGTTCTAGAAAGATTTTTTTATAAGAAAAAGACTACAGTCAAAAAGCAGAGTTTCCTAATATTGAAAAATAATCTTCACAGTTTCAAAAGAGAAAAAATGCTGTTAAATGTATTTCAAATATAACATTACAAGAATACTAATTGATTGTTTTTCTTTACATAAAAAACAAATAATATTAGTTCTTTTATATCTATAAATCAGTATTTTTTTGAAGAATGAATAATCCTATTATGAAAATTCAAAATTAACATCGAAGCTAGCGCTACATATCTAAACTCATTTTGATAGTGGAGAAAATAGAATATGAATCAGAAAGAAAATGATATACGACGACGAAGATGATGATGAGGAATGTTTACCAATACCACGACGATGGTAAATAATATTATTATTATTATGTATATTCTTTGAAATTCTCAATATGATTTAGTTCATTAATTGGTCGAAATCAATTAACAACAAATGATTTCTCACCGGATAGTGAAATACCTCCTTCTGATCGACGACAATCACGTTTATCATTTAATAATTCATTTAGTGCTGATAGTGGCATTGATGAACATATTCCAACACCTAAACAATTGATTGAGTTATATGAAAAAACAATTGAACTAGCAGCAAAGAATAAAATTAATGTAAACAATGCATTTCAACTTTCATTTGTTGAACGGCTACCTGAAATTTTAAATATCATAGGATTTGATAATAAAATACAATTTAATAATAATCATGATAATGATGGACCTAATTTTATTAAGGTTGGATCTGTTATTGATACAAGGTAGAGAAGAAAAATTCTAAATATCTATTTATTAGTTTTTTTAGTGCTAAGATTTACGGTTTACGTGTTGATGCTTTACATAATGAAACACAAATATTTAGTGGAAGTATTCAATCTCAAGAAGAAGACGAAGAAGAAGAGGAACCAATGGATATTGATTCTAATCAGTTAAAAACAATGAAAAAAGCAACTCAACAAGGTAGACGTAGATCAAATTCATATATAGTTCATTCATAAAAGACGTTAAGAAAAAAAATCAGACACATAATAAAATTGTTAAACTGTTGTTTTTATCATTCTAACGAATGTATTCCGTGCCTAGATTAAATACGTGTTTTTTTGAATAGTCTAACGAGGTAATCACTTGAGGTATCCAAAAGTAAGAATATATAGACTAGAAAAGGTCTAAGAGGATATGGCCGCTGAACACAGTTTTTACGAATATTATTGTACGCATAGAAATTTTCAAAACATTGTACCTCGAAAATGCTTAGCCCAAAAATTTTGAAACTTTGTGGATGAGTTACTGTGGTTAAGGCCTTGATTTCATGGGAGAAATGCTATCCTATAGGAAAATTCTAGTAAAAAGCCGATGTGTCAACTTGCACCCATATCGTCTTAAACTTTTTCTAGTCTATCTATTCCCTACTTCTAGACAAAATTTGAGTGGAAAAGCTTTTTGACACTTTGGATGATTCCCTCGTAAGAAACAACGGTTAACCCTAATTTGATCGAAACATAAAAATGTCGAAATATAAAAATATCGAAAATCAAAATATCGAATACGAAAGTGAGGGTGTATGCGGTAATATAATATTGTGGGTGAGAGCGAAAGGTGTTTTTACTTTTGTTTTCTTTCATTCTCAATATTTTTGCTTTTCTAATTATAGAGCATTTGGCTTTTCGATATTTGTATTTTCGATATTTTGATCTTTCGACATTTTTATTTTCAAGGTTATTAGGGGGAATCAATACAGTAAAACGATTGAATTTTTTTTGTTAGGACTTCTTTTATGAATAATCCCATGTTGTTTCAGATTTAACAACAATATCAATTCCATATGAATTTAATTTTTATCCATTACAACCATCGAATATGTGCAAATGGCCAGGTGGAGTTGGATCCGAAACACTTTATGCTGAAATGGTTTCATATACTATGTATTCATCAAGTGATTTTCCTGTTGTTAATGGTTTCGTTAATTTCGATAGTCGAATTAATATGGAATATGTTGATAATGAAAGTATACTTGATGTAACTGCTGAGATTATGTGTGATTTAATTCCATTGAGAGAAATTATTAAAGAATATGAAGGAGAAAATCATTTTCTTGGTAAAGATTTAAGAAGAAAAAGACAAAATGAATTCTTTTTTTTTATCGAAATATAGGATGTCAAATATTAAGAGAATTTACGTTTAATGAAGAATCAACAGAATCATATATTGAAACAATCGATGAATGTTCAATGTTTGATAATTTAAGTAACGAAGATGACCAAAATATTTTAAGTGATTTACGTGATGAAGGAGCAAGTTTTCATTATCAAGATTTACAATCAACTTATGTAACAAAAAAAAAGCCATTCTTTTATTCTCATTTGAATAACCATTATTCATTATCTTGTAGGTCGGTCCACCGATAATACCATCAATGGATATGACATTACTACCAAACAAACTGTCATTTGTCGATTCTGTACCTAGCCTACTTCGTGAAAAGGTACATTCATATCTTTCATTAAAACATTTTCTTCTTCTTCAATTTTCAAAAGACTGATCCATCTGATTATACCTATTTTGATGCAACGAAACTTAAATTATTCGCTGGACCGTATGTATGGAAATATATTAATCTTCTACCAGATCTAATTAAACCATCATTACCAACTACTCAAAATACATCAATAAATAATAATCGTTTGGCAAAAACTTCTATTCATCCATTATATAAAACAAGACGAAATTTTAAATTAGATTTATCTAATCATGATAAACAACGATCAGTTAATGAACTAATGGCAATTAATCCATTGAGTAAATCAATAATAAAAAAACAAAAACGAACAATACTTACAAATATATCTCAACATAATCATCAATTACGACTTTCACGAAGTTTCTGTTCTATAAATGAACTAATGCGTTCAAATAATATTCCGGAATTAATTTTTGATGATAAAATACAAAATTTATTAAATACTTCTGATCCATATCCAATACATGATGATAATTATATAGCTGATTGTAATGATGAACCTTTTGATTATAATTTTACTCGTCCAGTTCATTATGATAGAATAGAATTTGATCGAAATTTTACTAAAATTGATACAAAAAAAACTTCAACATCAATTAATAGATGAATATAATACTGAATCTTCCAAATCTTCATCATTACCAATAACATTTTCAACATTATGCGTTAATCTTCTCGATAAAAATAGTCTTTCAATAGAAAAAAATGAACTTATATCAGCATTTTATTGTATGTTAAATAATTGTAATAAAAATAATTTATTTATGAAAAATAATATTCAACAAGATGATTTAATTATACAAAAACAATCATTTGATAATTCATTTCAACTACCTTATTCCCATATGATACTTTAATCTTTTTTCTTTTTTTTTTGTGTGTTATACAGTGCATGAATTTTCCAAGTTTTTTGATTATTTAATATATAAATTTAAAGTAAACGAGAAAATAACATGTTTGAGTTTGATGCTTGTCTCGAATCGAGATTTACATGGATACTCTATTCGATATAATACGTATGAGATGGTTTTCTTTTGAAAAATTTAATATCGTATAACATTTTTTTTCGACAACAAGCTAGCGGACTCTTTCGTAGTCAAATCTTTGAATTGGTTGTTATCATCAATAGAAAAAAAAAGTATGGACAAGCAAGTAACTCTATTTATTTTATTCATTTCGTAAGACTAATCGTTTGGATTTCTTAACTAAAATTCCTTAATTGATTTATTATGCCTCGTACATACGAAGAAGAATTAAAATATATTGAACGTATTAATGGACATTGTTGGCGTATTAAAAAAGGTTTTGTACCTAATATGAATGTAAGTACATATATTTTTCTTTTCGAAAAAAATTTTGTAATATTTATTTAGGTTGAAGGAATTTTTTATGTTAATAATCATTTGGAAAAATTAATGTTTGAAGAACTAGAAAATTCAACGAAATTCGGTGGTATTGGTGGTTTTCTTCCTGGTATGAAACAAATTGCTAATGTTGCAGCATTACCAGGAATTGTTGGCGTATGTTTTCTTCATGATTTAAATTTATATACATTTCTTAAATATTGTTTTCTGTTTCTCTAGAGATCTGTTGGTTTACCTGATGTTCATTCAGGTTATGGTTTTGCTATCGGTAATATGGCTGCTTTTGATTATAATGATCCAAAAGCTATTGTATCACCTGGTGGTGTTGGTTTTGATATAAATTGTGGTGTACGTCTTCTACGAACAAATCTCACTGAAAAAGATGTACAACCCATGAA
This sequence comes from Adineta steineri, assembly GCA_905250115.1. Classification (NCBI taxonomy): domain Eukaryota; kingdom Metazoa; phylum Rotifera; class Eurotatoria; order Adinetida; family Adinetidae; genus Adineta; species Adineta steineri. The sequence continues at coordinate 38,259 of CAJNOI010000074.1, read as the reverse complement.
AGAACAATTAGCACAAGCAATGTTTGATCATATACCAGTCGGTGTTGGATCTAAAGGTGTTATACCAATGAATGCAAAGTATAGTTTACGACAGAATAAAGTGTTGTTTTGTTTTTCATATACGAAAGTTTTGTTATGAATTTAGAGATCTTGAAGAAGCACTTGAAATGGGTATGGATTGGTCATTGCGTGAAGGATATTCATGGGCAGAAGATAAAGAACATTGTGAAGAATATGGAAGAATGTTACAAGCCGATCCAACAAAAGTTTCTCAACGTGCAAAAAAACGTGGTTTACCACAGGTAACACATTAAAACTCAATAGAGCATTTCATTTTGTTTTTCTAACTGCAAAGTATTGTAGTTTGCTACTTCTTCTGATTAACAGTAGACTTCACTATATCATATGATATGTTATGCTAGTTATTATATGTATTTAATGCTCATCATAAAATTACTTAAGAGATATAAAGTCTTCAATTTCTCTATGTTTTTAATCGATCTTATTAGCTATTCTTAAAAACACATTAAGGGTGCTCCAGATGTTCTGAGAAAATTTTAAAATTTATTGTTCTGACACATAATAAAAGCAAACTCTTCCGAACTTTCAGAGATTAGTATACATATATAGTACTACAAAGCTTGATGTCTATAGCTTTTACTATAAATGAGTACATGAAAAAACATTATCATTCACTATTTTTTCGATTTTCCAACAACATACATTCATATAATGGAATGTAATAATTAGAAAACAATTACTATTTCCAGGGTTTATTTTATTAACGAATTTAAGAGAAAAGCAAATTGTTTTTTTACCCCCGCATGCTCGTTTTTGCACGTAACAATTCGATGTATATAATTTATCTTTTTTTAAAATTATTGTATTAACAAGTAATAATCAAGATGATAATGTTTTTTCATGTACTGATTTATAGTAAAAGCTATAGACATCAAACTTTGTAGTACTACATATGTATACTAGCCTCTGAAAATTCGGACGAGTTTGCTTTTATTATGTGTTAGAACAATAAATTTTAAAATTTCCTCAGAACTTCTCAAGCACTCTTTATAGAAAACACTAAAAAATGGGTAATTTGACGGAAAAATAAAAAATTAACTATATGTTCTATTTTGTAACTTTTCCAATAATACATTCAAGTTAAGATATAAGAGATAAGTTAGAACAAAAACAGATGTATTTTTTTATATTTAAATCTAATTAAAGTTTTGATAAAAACTATACTACCGTTTTTTCTAAAGTCACACCATGCAAATAGAAAAAACATAGATGAAAATAGTCTTAAGTTAGTAAAATTCGATTAATACATGCGCTATATATATATTTTGATTTAGTTGGGAACACTTGGTGCTGGTAATCATTATGCTGAAATTCAAGTTGTTGATGAAATTTATGATCGTTTTGCTGCTGGTAAAATGGGTATTGATTTTAAAGGACAAGTATGTGTTATGATTCATTGTGGAAGTCGTGGTCTTGGTCATCAAGTAGCTACTGGTAAGAACAAATTAATTTCAATTTTTTTAGAAAAAACAAGCATAATAAAATTTTAAATCTATAATAGATGCTCTTGTTGCTATGGAAAAAGCTATGAAACGTGATCAAATTCAGACAAATGATCGACAATTAGCTTGTGCTTTAATTCAATCTCCTGAAGGTCAAGATTATTTAAAAGGAATGTATGCAGCTGCAAATTATGCATGGGTTAATCGTTCTTCAATGACTTTTCTTGCACGACAAGTGAGTGAATGAATGCGAAAGAAAGTATTTTATCTTCATAAAAAATTTGTATTTATAGGCATTTGCACGATGTTTCAATTCAGCACCTGATGATCTTGATATGCATTTAATCTATGATGTATCACATAATATCGCTAAAGTAGAAGAACATGTTATGAGTGATGGTAAACAAAAAACTTTATTAGTACATCGAAAAGGTGCAACAAGAGCTTTTCCACCTCATCATCCACTTATTCCAGTTGATTATCAAATTACAGGACAACCTGTACTCATCGGAGGTAAAAATAAATGTATGTAATAATGATTTTTCTTAAAAATAGATCTTTAGGTACAATGGGTACATGTAGTTATGTTTTAACTGGAACTGAACAAGGTATGAAAGAAACATTTGGTTCAACTTGTCATGGAGCAGTAAGTTATGCTTTTTATTTTTCTATTTAAACAAAAACTATTTTTATCTAGGGTCGAGCTTTATCCCGTGCTAAATCTCGACGAAATCTTAATTGGTATGAAGTATTAGATGAATTAAAAGAAAAAGGTATTGCTATTCGTGTTGCATCACCAAAACTTGTTCAAGAAGAAGTCTGTTTTTTTTTTCTTTCTAAAACTATCATTTTTATCCGATTTGTTCTATTCTTAGGCACCTGATTCATATAAAAATGTAACCGATGTTGTTGAAACATGTCATGCAGCTGGTATTAGTAAATTAGCTGTTAAATTGAGACCGATAGCCGTTATTAAAGGATAAAAATCTTTTTTTTTTGCTTATTTTATTCACGCAGTACGAGATCAATGTACAGTGATCAATGTACACATTGTTTTTTCTTTGCTGTTATATTGTTTTTATTTAGGTGATGTTTTCGAACAACTTATTATACTTGAAATATATATAATCAAGGCTAAAAAATAAAACTAAAAATTTTAACGTTTTTCATTTCTATTCAGTTCATATATATTCCTGAACAATATTTTAATATCGAACAAAAAAAAAGTAAACTCTGACCTACTTAAAATAACCTTCTATATAAATTGAAATCGGTCAATAATGCACTTGTTGTCATCTTTACTGTAAAAACACAAAAACAGATAAGATAATACAGAATATATGAAACGAGAGACTACTATTATCATAATGATAGAACATAAAATTCTGTATATGTCATGAAGAATTAAAACATCTGAATTCGTCATCATGACTTCATGTTTATTCTAAAAAATATAAATAGATGAGTTCATCCGATGAGATGACATACATATCAAAAAATGATAAACGACGAGCAAACTTCTTTACTTCACTCTAATAAAAAATCGTATCACCCTGGTTTTACAATTTGGCGTAGATGGCATGTTCGCTTTGCTGCTGTTGCTATTTTTATGTCAATAATTAATGTTCTATTTGCTAGTGGACAATCAATTGGTTTAGTATTATTTCTTGGAAGTTTTAATGGACTTACAGGAGTATATTTTGTTCTTTTCTTTTGTTCACTTTCATTTACAATAGTATTCAGTTTATTATCAGTATGGTTTGGTTTTAAAAAACAAATAACACGTTCAATGGTTGCATTTCGTTGGATAAAATTCATGCTTTTAGTTGGTGTTTTTGATGCTGCTAATGGTTTTTTAATCGTATTTAGCTCACATGGTAGTCGTGTACCACCAGCATTATCATCAATTCTTATTCAGATAATAATTCCATTTACATTTATTTTTTCAAAAATACTTTTACCGAAAACATATCATTGGCGTCATATATTAAGTGTATCTGTTGTATTAGTTGGTATTGCATTTAGTCTTATACCAACATTTAAACGTATGCATGATGGTACAACACAAACAGAATTAAAAGATGGTTGGTATTGGCCATTTATATTTATATTCGGATGTATACCTGGTGCTTTAATGAATATTATTCAAGAACAATTACAAATGAAATATACTCAAGAAGCAAGAGAAAATCAAAGAACAATTACAAGATTTTCAGTTATGTATTTTCAAGCTGTTGAATCAACATTTCAATTTGCTACAATTGCATTATGTTTTGCACTTGATTTAGTACCAAATTTTGGTACATCAAAAGATATTACGTCATTTTGGAGTTCATTTTCAAAGGGTTTTAAATGTTTTTTTAATGATAGTAGTCTTGGTAGTGATAATCGTTGTAATTATGCAGGTGGTACAGGTGCTTTATTTATTATATCATATTTAGGAACATATATAACAAGTACATTTCTTACTGATCATGTATCTGCAAATTGGTTATCAATTTTATCATCGATTTCACCATTAATATCAACATCATTTTGGTTTATTTTTCCTGCAATTAATAAATGGGCTGGTGTAGGAGATATGACTGGTTGGGATATTGGATTTAGTCTTGGTGCTTTACCAATTATTTTAATTGGAATGTTTTTCTATCGAGGTGGAGGAACAGATAGAAAAACAGAGGAAAACGATCATTTTATCGATGAACATCCTGTAGAATTGTTTTGGTAGATTAATTTTTTTTTATATAAATAAAAATAAAAAATCGATGATTTAAATAGTTAATAATAACTAAAATTTATTGTTCTATTGTTTACAAATATTGTGTGATATATGAGTATCCATTTGACAGAAGAGTATTGAATTTAATACTCATTTTTTTAGAGATCAATAGGCTCTATTTTAAATTGAATCTAAAGAACTGTCTTGTAGACTTTTATCGATTTCTATCAATCACATTTCCGAATACTAACAATATCTGTTTTGTTATTGAGATGCATTCTCTTTGAAAAACAAACTTTGAACAGACAACTCAACTTTAAAAACCCGAACCAGTAATACAGACCAGCTATTTCTGTTGAATATTCAACCTCTAATATTGATATTTACATTCTTGTTTAAAAATAAAACAATTTAACGTACTTTATAACGTACAGAATTTTTTAGTTAACTCATCAGTATATATGAATATCGAATGATAGTTCTTTTTACGATATCGACTTATACTGTCACGTATGATTCTAGATAAAAATCGTATCATTAAAAAACCTTCTTAGATAATGAATCTAATACATCAGAATGAAATTAGCTACTAAGATTTTAAAACACCCACACCCACCCTCAAGATTCGTATTTCAATATCGAACTATTTCAAAAATACTAAACCATTGTTAAAAGACTACTGAATGATATTGAGTTTTTTTAAGGTCTTAAAAATACTCTTTTATCGATGAATAGATACAAAATTAAAAAAAATAATTTGTTATTTATTTTAATCAAAACATCTTTTTTATACAATAAACCTATAAACAATAACCACAGCTGTTCATTGTTCTATGATTGGTTAATGCCGCCCTTGTAGTCGTATATGAAAGGAGGCTACCAAGTGGTAACTATTGTATTGGATAAGAAATCGAGACAAAAACATATTTCGTCGTTGATTTAATTGTCATTTACTTATTTGTTATATTTCATCGAATATTTAAAACAAAACTATGTCGTCTACTAACGAAACGAAAGATTCATCTATTAATAATAAAGGTTCAATTGAAGGTAAACAAAGCCCTTCTGATGGTGTTGATACCGGTTCAAAAAAAGCCGATACAGAAACTGGTCGACGAGCAAGTTCACATGAAGATACAGGTGTTGAAAAACTTGTTTCATCAGGTGGTTCAGGTGGAATACAAGTCCGTGATGGACAAGGTTATGAACATTATGCTCAGCATTAACGCAAGCAGAACATTTAAAACATTTATTCTCTTCTAGTTGTATACACTCCCACTAGTGTGAATTTTTAGTGTTACTATCTTCACATGAATGATGATTTTTTTATGTAATGATTTGAGATAAAAAAAGAATGAAAAAATCAATAAACATTTATGTATGACTGATGTATTTAAGAAAATAATCTTTCTCATCAAATTTCAAGACATTATCAAATTCATGGTTATATTAATATGCAAGTCTTATCTTATATACTTCGATAGAATTCATTTAAACTAAGTTATGATATTTATTTTCAAAATGATTTAACAAACCAAAAAAAAAACAGAATCCATTTCAATTGACCTTGAGTGACTGATTTACAGTATAATAAGATAATTCAGCATTTTCTTCTGATACTATTCTATTGATCAAATAATGGGAAAGTATTGCATATATATTATTATTCTTTTTTATTTTAGATATATCTGTCCTTTAACTTAGCGTTCTTATGCTTATATATTCTCCTTTTAACTCGTTCTACAAATAGGAAACATTCCAGCTGTGTAAAATAACATTAGCATTAATACTTTTATCTGATGAGTCATATTTTACAGCCTTCAACTATTATCACTCTTCGCTTGATTCCATCATCGCTACTATTATCAATAAAAGACACGAACGTCTCGAGGCCATCGCTATCCATGATGGTTGCACTCAGTCAACAACGAATGCTACATAAAGCAAACAGGTTTGTTTAGTTATACTTGATGATATATACACAAGGGAAAAGAGGAGGGACGAGAATATTATATCAGTCAATGATATTATTCCTGTAAAATAAATCGTTAATGGTAATGTACAGCTGTTGCCTTGAAAACATTCGTTATTCACTTAAGAAAAGAAAATTAAAAGGTGAATATCGAATTTTTTTTTTTCGTAGAGAAAGATGATATCTTTTTTTTTTCTTCTATACGATCATATATTAATAGTCTATGCGATATTTTCAAGCAAAAAAAGAAAAATTGACAAGTAGATACACGCATATAAAAGAGAGCGAGAGAGAAAAAAAATCCCCCCGCAATAGTGATTCTATCAAAATATAGTCGTAATAACCGCAAAATGAAATAATTATTTGATGGTTATTTTTTTGCACTTGGAATATCTGATTCGATGAATTAAATGGTAAGATAAAGAGAATAGAAAGTAATTCTTGTTAACATTTTTTGTCGAATATGTAGAACATATGTGGGAACAAACCTTGAATTCCTATTGATTTTGTTATTTCTAATGAGAATATATTCTAGTCGAATGGCTTCATATGTTGATATGTCCTTGTTCGAATCTTCCCAAAAGCACCGTTTCTGATTCGATAAATTTTATCTATGACAGAAATAGTCGTCAAGTGGAAGAAAAGTATAATTTAGGCTCTAATGGGTGAGAGAATCTTCGCCTACTTCGGAGATAGCTCGCAATCATTGTTGCCACATTTTTTCAAACAATTATCTTTCTTCTTATTTTATTATTATTATTATTAGTATGACATATTTCTTCATATGTATTGATTAGAAAAAACGGTTAGAATGTATCTATGTTTTACCTATTAATATATTTATATGCGTTTAACGGTTAAAACACGTGCCCATATCCCTGGAGAATAATTATAAGATATTAATGTGTAATAATAAATATGAATTTTGTTTTTTTTGTACGAAGAAAAATAATATTTTCAATCACTAAAACAAACACCTGTTTTCTTTTCATTATGTTTTATAATAAACGACGCTGATCGTTACCTATCATATGTTTTTTTTTCTTCTTACTAAATCCAGCTAAGCACAATGATATTGATTCAAAATATTTATTTCTATTGAATCTGTCATTTTATTTAGTGAACCGGAACGTTTTTTCGATTGGAACCATATGCTTTATTTTTTTTCTTATTATCATATTTGGTTTTTTTTTTCTTCATATGAATAGCAAGCGAAAATGTAATGCTTTTATGAGTATTGCTTAACCGGTAAGACTTCGTTGATGACTATTTCTATTTATAATATAGTAAACTGCGTATTTTTAAAATAAGTTTATTTCGTCATGTACCCTTTTTAATATCTCACCATGTTGTCGTTTTTCTTTTTCGACTCGAAAAATCATTCGTTATTTCGCATATAAATTTTTATACTCCACTTATAGAAAAACAAAAAATAACAATTATACTATTTTTCATACGCAAAATACACGTATGTATTTTCATTATTATTTTTTTTGAAATCACCCATTACTTAGATGAAATTTATAATAAATTATCTATTAAATTAACGACCATGAATATTTAAAGCTTAATCAGATGTTGTTATTGTTGTTATCGTTGACTATTTATTCTATGTGGTATTCTCTTGTTTTTGTCACTATCTATCTTGAAATACAAGATAATAAATGAAGTACCATCTATTGTTGTTATTAGTCAAACATACAACATATGCATGCATACTAGCAAAAAAAAACAGACGAACATATATATGCCTGGTATGGCAGTTATGTGTAGATGAGATGATCGCCCACCTTTTTTCTTTCTTACTTGATTTTTTAAGACATCCCACCTATTTTATCAAAGAACGAAAGATTATTTATTTCGTTCTTTATAATTACTGAAAAGACAAATAGAAAAATGTTAATCTATGCATTTTCTTTCTTTAGTAAAAAGAAAAAAAAAGAAGAAAGGAAGAGGCAAAGTTAGTCAAGAAATATTTATTATAACATACCATCAATCTTTTTGTTTCTTTCTTTGACTCACTCGAAAACATACTATATATATGAATAAGCATTTATGACATCTTTAAAATACAATAAATACCCTTCAGACACAGGTTTTTCACTATAAAAAAATCAGTTTTTTCGTGTGTACTTCTTAGTAACTTAGAGATTTGGTGGTTTCTTTTTTTTTTTGTTTTTATATTTAAACGGATAAAAAAGAAAAGTGTAGGTTAAGTTACGTTTTTTTGAAGGATATTAATAGTCTTGATCAATGTATGCATAAAGTCATCTGAAAAACAACTTGTTATTCTCGTATTAAAATAAAGAGAGAAAAAATATTTTTTTAAGTACCAACAACATATTATTGAAACAGGAAAACTGTAAAGAAATGATGTTATTATTGATTTAACTTTTAATGTGAAGGATAAAAGTAATTCATTTATTTATTTTAGGCCGAATTTTATTGGAATGCTTCAATGGTATCAGCAAACAAGTCGTCCATCAACATCATTTAAATTAGTCTGAAAATGGCTATGCATTTAACAGTCGAGCAGTAATGCTCATCGGGCGTTCTCTGCTCATTATTATTACTATTATATTTTGGACGTTTCTATTTGGTGCTATAACAAGTGAAAATTCCGATGAACATCATCATGAACAATTAAAATTAATTGTTGTACCTATTCAATCAACAGCATTATCTGGTTATCAAACTGAATGTCATGAATCTTGTATTACTGATTATTGTTATCAATATGCTTTATTAAATAAAAATTGTACAAAATTAATACGTGATCATTGTGATTGTTGTACTGTATGTCTTCGAAGGGAAAAAGATATATGTGGCGGAAGATTCAATGTTTATGGTATATGTGAACAAGATTTAGTTTGTTATAAATCAAATAAAACAATAACAACAGTAAAAAATCTTCATGAACAAACTGGAATATGTGTTAAAGGTTAATTTATATGATTTTCATAAAAAAACGAAAATTTTTATTATTTTATCTTTTTAGCATGTGTAAAATTTCAATGTTTATCAGTTATTAAAAATAATGAGAAAACTTGTGAATGTATAAATAGACGTATACCATGCGATAAAAATCTTAATTATGATACAAGAGATAATTGCCAAAATCAATCAATATTTCAACAGGAACACGAATTAAGTTCTTTGAAGACTAGTGATGGTAAAAGAAACTTTTTTTTTTAATTTGTTATTATAGAAATGTAATTAACCATAAAGAATCTTCTATTACCCAGTTTGTTTATGGTACAAGATATTTATTTACCATAGTAAACCTTGCGATCTAAATGATCCGGAGTAAACAGTTATCCTAGAATAAATGTATCGATCTGAAAATATATAAATAGAAATCGAATAAAAATATTATGCTAAGAATGATTTATTATATCATAGATAGACACAACAACTATTAAAATGTCGCTTGTAATTTAAGTAATGTAGCATTAATATTGATAAGAAAATACTAACATTTATTAAGATTATCTTATCTAAATATGAAATTTATTTTTTTAGCCAAAGACTCAATTGATTGTTCAAAGATTATTTGTAATACTGCACCGATAAATTCATCAAGTTGTCCATCGGATAGTCATTTTATTGAAGATCATACGTCTCTATTAGGAACATCATCATTGACTCTTTCAAAAACTAATATTTCATCAATTTGTTGTGAACCACGAGGTCAATGTATATGCTCATCTTGTCCAAAAACTATATGTGGAGAAAATTCTATTATGCAAATATATCGTATAGGCAGCCCATATATTCCAGGACAATGTTGTGATAAATTTAATTGCATTACGAGTAGGTGAGATTAGGGGAATATATAGACAATAATAATCATTAGTTTGATTTGTTTGTTTTATTCAATCAAGATTCGGAACAATGTTATCATGATAAAAAAATTTATAATGAGAATGAAACATGGTCAATTGATCAATGTACAACATGTACTTGTCGTGCTGGACGTGTTGATTGTGCTATGATACAATGTCCAACCTATACACATTGTGGATATATGTATAAGCCAGAAAATGAATGTTGTCCAAAATGTGGAGGTTAGTTATGAAAAAGTATTATTTTTTCTCATAAAAACATTATATAATTAGGTTGTTTAAATGATCGTCTAAATGTTCAACATATGAATTCTACTTGGATTGAATCCGATGGTTGTATGCGATGTTGGTGTGAAAATGGTCGATCACGTTGTTTAGCTGAAGGATGTATAGCTCCACCATGTGAAAATCCACGTCAAATTGCTAATGTTTGTTGTCCGGTATGTGATTATGAAGATCAAAATAATTTTGAAAAAAATCTTTCTATCATTCAACCTATATCAAAAACATCAATTTATAAATGTCCAAAATTAGATAATTGTTTACTTGTTTGTGAACATGGTTTAACTAAAGATGAACATGGTTGTTTCCAATGTGCTTGTTCAACTATGTCATGTCCAACACCATTATGTACAATTAAATTTGAAAAAGTATCTAAACAATATTGTTTATGTTCATCACCACCTGGTTTAAATTGTGGCGAATTACATTGTGATAAACATTGTCCATATAGTTATTCAATAAATGAACAAACAGGTTGTTCTTATTGTGCCTGTAATCCATGCCCACAATTAAGTTGTACAAAAAATTGTACTTATGGTTTAAAAAAAAAATGAAGTTGGATGTCCAATATGTGTTTGTAAAAGTAATGTAACTTCAACTACAGCTCTTATCGTACATTCATGGCCTCGACAATGTCAATCGGGTTTATTTTCTTATTCAAATGGTGAAATATGGTTTGATGGTTGTCGACAATGTTTATGTCATAAAGGTGAACAATTATGTGCACTTATATCATGTCCAGCACCGAAATGTTCACAACCTATATTCTTACCAAATCGATGTTGTCCTTCATGTCCAGGTTTGAAATCTTGTTTTTATAAAATTTAAAAATATTATTTTTTTTTTTTTAAGATCCCGGTCTATTACCAGAACCAACTCCATCATCTCAAGTATGTTACGCCAGTCAATATGTAACTGGTGAAGAACTTGAATTTGACAAATGTACAAAATGTATGTGTTTACATAACATTGCATTTTGTAGTATCTCATTATGTCCACCACTTTCTTGTTCATCTCCTATTTATGATTCATCATTATGTTGTCCAATTTGTCCACCATCATCTGAATCATTATCAATAATTGATAATAAATTAAATATTGATGACGATGTATGTATACTTGATAATGGTATGATAAAAAATGCTGGTGAATTATGGACAAATAATGATTGTCAATCATGTTTATGTCCACGTGGTGGTAATGGACAAATCGAATGTTTTTCACAAACATGTAAACAAGATTTACCATGTTCAAATCCTATCCTTAAAAAAGGCCAATGTTGTCCTTTTTGTCTTCCACCAACAGCTGCTGTAGCTGTTTGTATTTTTAATTTTATTCAATATCGTTCGGGTGAACATTGGAATGTTAGTTATGAATAATTTCGATTATTTCATTTTGTAACATATATCTTCTTTTTTTTAATATTTAGGTAAGTGAATGTCATCATTGTGAATGTTTACTTGGAACAATTGTTTGTCATCAATCTAAATGTCCCCAATTAACTTGTACGCAAACAGTGACATTATCTGGTCATTGTTGTCCAATATGTCGAGATCAATTATCTTTTTTCAATAATCAAGACAAACGTATTTTTCAATTGATTTTGTTTTAATTATAATTTTTGTTTTTTTGTATTTCTCTTTAGTTCAAATATCTTCATCCCGTGTTGGCTTTTCAATAAGCATTGTACTCTTAATTATTAGTTTTATTATCATTCTTGTTATTATTATTATTATTCTTATTTATTTTTTATTACATGGAAAATATCGATCTTCATCATCATCATTAAATCAAATATCAAATAGACATCATCATCGTTCGCCGAAACTTGCTCATCAAAAAAATATAATTAATTCCAAATCATCACATTTATCTCCTTATGAATATGATTTAATATTAATGCCAAATGATATGAATAATACGAAAGGTATATTATCATCATCAAGTAATAATCCATTAACATCATTGGAACGTATATCATCACATTCAATTATTGGAACAAATACAACTGGTACAAGTTCATCAAATACAGAACTTGAACCAATTATATGGAATGAAGATGATACAATTATGATTCATGGTAGTACAAGTAGTAATGATGATGATTATGATCATGAAACAATTAGTACTGATAATGAAAAATCTCATCGACAATATCAAATGATAAATGGACCTCCTACTATAATTTATGTTTAATATATTATATTTTTCAAGATGATGATCTTTTTGTATATAGAATATTTCAGATAGTTATGGCGATTTTTTGTTCTATTATAGAAAAAAAAGAAAAAGAAAAGATGAATGATAAATGAAGTGTATATGTTTAAGTTTAAAATTACAGCTTTTATAACATACATATATATATATATATTTATATATATATAAATAATAAATAAATGTTATATTGAATATTCATACATGTTTTCTTTAATTTATCTGAAATGATTGTAATATTATGCTGTTCTTTTGAATAATATTCACTAATATTTATTTTATTTGTAAGAAATATTTTGCTTGAGAAATGTTTTTTGATTCGAGCATTTGTAAAAAAATTCAAATAGATCGATTGTTGATCACCAATATTTTATGCATTGAATTACAATTTGAAACATATTGCACTAACTCTTTGCTTTTATGAAACATGATCTAAAAACGTGAATGTTGAGGTATTTAAGAATAGAGATTTATATCCATTCTCCGCTTCTCTCCATAGACATTTTACTAATTAATCTAACATGAGTATTTTGCGGCTGATTATTAATCTCATAATTAATAAGAGTTAGTAATAGAATACTCGTGGCAGACACGTCTACTAACCTTCATTAACAAATAACGACCGACTGCATAACACTACTGCTAGTAGAAACTCAAGAACTATATGAACGCATGAGTAAAATAATATGTTAGAAATGTATTCCAAAATAATTCGGCCATGTTTCATATTTGAAATTGCTCTAACAGCTTTGTTTTTTCGAAAGATGCACAAAATATATGTATAGATAATAAAGCACTTCTACAGTTTTTTTTGTCAATGTAGAAATATAGATCATTTCATTCTAATTCTTTCCTATTTAGATAATAGAATATATAATATTGATGTATTCATCAATTATTATTAATCTCTTTAGAAGTATTTATCGCCAACTCGAACAATATAGTACAATTATTTGTTTGATAATTTATCTAAGTATGAAATTTCTAATTGTAAATTTTGATTAAATCTAATTATTTTTCAGTAATAATATTATGGTCATACAATAAATTCTATATCAATCGATTATTATACACACGTAAAAAATCTATGCGACATAAAACAGTGCTTATTACTGGAGGTAATGCTGGTATCGGTTATGAAACTGCGAAAGAACTTCTTCGACGAGGTTTGAGTTCTTATTTAATTATATAAACCTAATAATTTTGTATTTATCTAGGTGCACGTGTTATTATTGCTTGTCGTAATATAAGTAAAGGTCTTCAATCATTAACAAAACTTCATTTGGAAACAAAATGTAAACAAGATAGTATTCGATTAATGGAATGTGATCTATCTTCTTTTGAATCTGTTCGAAAATTTGCTAAATTATATAATGCAAAAGAAGATCGTCTTGATGTATTAATTTGTAATGCTGGTCTTATTTATTCACCGAATATTTATACTAAAGATGGATTAAATTCAATTATGCAAACGAATTATCTCGGTCATTTTTTATTAACAAATCTATTATTAGATAAATTAAAGCAATGTCGATCAAGTCGAATTATTAATGTTTCATCAAGTGCACATAAATGTAAGAAGAAAAATGAATCTAGTAATTCATATATTGTCTTATAATTAATAGATCCTCCAACAAATAAAGGAATAACCGCATTAGTTAATTTTAAAAGTGATGCCATATGGGGTTCTTATGGCCCATCTAAAGCATGTCAGATTTTATCATCTTACAAACTTAAACAAGATCTATTAGGTAAAATTTATATCTACTTTTTTCTCTCCATTGAATTGTATTCTAATGATAGATCATGGTGTTGATGTATTTGCATTAAATCCCGGATGGATATGGACTTCATTTCAAGATTCATTGCATCCAGCACTCGGTACATGGCTCTTTGTTATTGTTTATCCGTTGTTAATTATTGCAAAATTTATCTTTGGTAAAACACCATTGACAGGTGCACGTACGACTGTCTATTGTGCTGTTGAACCATCTTTGAAAGATTCATATATTTTGTATTTTGAGTGAGTATATTTCATATTAATTATTAAGTATACATAAATAAGTAGTATATGTTTCTTAAGGAATTGTGCTCCGGCCAAACCTAGCTCATTATGTACGAATAGTGAATCGGCTGAATATTTGTGGAAATTAAGTTGTGAAGCTGTTGGACTGTGATCTGTTTTTTTATCTTTTTACATGTTAAATTATATTTTTCAAATAAAAATAGTGATATGTAATTTGTTACAAATTAAACAGAATTATCATATTCTTTTACAATCATAAACATAGATTTGATGTTTAATAATGTTAGTTCAGCATACACTTCTGGTATTGAATAAGACTCGTTTATATATTCATTAATGATATCACTTCAAGTCAGTGGCGGATCTAGGATTTTGGAAGAGGGGGGAGACAATTTTTTTTGAGTATGGAGGGGCGATCTTGGCTAAAATCTATTTTTTGAGTCCAATCGAAGTGGTGTGAACCTATTTTCTCGTTCATTTTTGCTGTAAAAAATCCCCCTAAATCCGTCACTGCGTCAAGTTATAGTTCAGAGTTATATTAACTTATGATTTGATAGGTGACTACGTTGAGTTGTTTTTTAGCTGAAATAGGACATTAAAGTTATATAATAGAGGTCGATAGTGTCATATCATTTACTTTTCTAGCTATCGATTGGTGAATTGTTATTAGATAATATTTGCTTTTTCTGTATTTATTAATTAGTTATATATTTTCTAGATTTCTATTCTAGAAATTTGAATAAAATCTCATTTTATAATAGATATAAAATAATTCAAAAATGACTGAAGCAGCAACAACAGTAGCAACGATAACTGCATCATCGACAGCATCTTTATCAACGATTGATAATTTATTTTCAATAACTCATCAATTCTTCGATGAGTATCGTATTACTATCTTTGTTCTTACTGGAACAAGTATGACAGGCTTTTTCTCTCTATATATATTATATTCCTATTTACGAATATATTTTCAGTGATGGCAGCATGGTTATATAATAAATTATTTGTGAATTGTAAGTTTAATGCTAGTACACAATCAATGCAAGGTAAAACTGTTATTGTTACTGGTGGTAATAGTGGTATTGGTTATGAAACCGCTAAAGATCTTCTTCAACGAGGTTTGATTTTTTTGTTTTTATTCTAAATTTGAGTTATTTTTAGAGGCTCGAGTAATTATTGTTTGTCGTAATATGGATAAAGGTCGTGAAGCAGTTCGACAATTATGTTCAGAAATTGAATTTAACAAAGAAAATCTTCGACTTATGCAATGTGATTTATGTTCACTTGAATCTGTTCGTAATTTTGCTAAATTATATAATACTGAAGAAGAACGACTTGATGTATTGATTTGTAATGCTGGTCTTGCATGGTCACCAGATATAGTCACAAAAGATGGATTTAATTCTATTATTCAAGCTAATTATCTGGGTCATTTTTTATTAACAAATCTATTATTAGATAAATTAAAAAAATGTCGACCAAGTCGAATTGTTAATGTTTCATCCGGTGCACATAGATGTTTGTATACGAGATAATTTAAATATATAAATTATTTGTTTTTTTTGCATTTAAAAATAGCTATGCGATCTATTGATTGGTCCGATGCATTTACACAATTTAAAACTTTTCGTTTTTGGGGTCCATATCCAGCATCGAAAGCATTTCAAATATTATCATCCTACAAATTAAAACATGATTTACTTGCTAGTATGTACTAATAATTTATCTCTGTTGTCTCATCGTTTTTTTATTTATTTTAGCAGAAGGTATTAATACATTTACATTAAATCCTGGTTGGGTATGGACATCAATTCATTCCGTATTACGAGAAGCTCTTGGATTTTCTGCTGCTCTACTCATCTATCCAATACTACGTATACTTAAAGTTCCCTTTGCTAAAACACCAAAAACAGGTGCACGAACAACAATATATTGTGCAGTTGAACCGACACTTGAACATTCACAAGATCTCTATTTCGAGTATGTATATTTATATGTTTACAAAAAAAATCTATATATTCATTGTAGTAATTGTACTGCTGTCAAACCAAGTTCTTTATGTACTGATGATACATTAGCTAATCAATTATGGAAATTAAGTGCAGAAGCAGTTGGACTTTAAATATTTATGTTTTTTTTGTACTTTTTTTTTACAATAAAATATATATTTTCAAGATAATAATGCGATAATTAAGAATAAAAGTAAAAAGATTTGATTTGAATCATATAACCTATAACTTGAAGCTTGTTCAATATTAAAATGCACGTTACTTTGTCTCAGAAATCGTCAGCTATGGCCAAACGAATATTAATAATAGATAGTTACTTTTGATAGTATGTTCATAATTCATCTCGTTGGAAAAAAATATAACTCTAATCGCTGTAGATCTTATTTTTGAAAAATTCTATGTATATTATGATAATTTCTAGTATAAATTAGAACATGAAATATCTCTTGTTGCTATGCATTCAAATCTTAAATAACTTTTCAATTTGTAATTCATTTATGCTAGTCATTCTTATTATAACCATTATATCATTTAAATATACTTATTTGAGTAAGTTTTTTTTTTCTTAATGTCTACAAATCTTATTCTATACATTTGATATAGATGCACAAGATGTTCCATATGATGGTAATTGTACTTTTACGCATGATTGTGCTAATTGGCGTGAAGGACGTGTAATATGTGATGAAAAAAAAACATGTACTTGTAGACAACCATATAGTACAACTCAAGGCAATGTCTTTTGGGATAGTACAGGTCATCGTTGTGTTTATTGTCCGATTAGATGGTTTCAAAGAGGTTTTGATTGTATCTACTTTTTTGATGATATTTATATTTTTTATATTTTAGAAGCACGTTGTTATTATTTCGAAGATCGCACAACGTCTTGGTCAGATGCGAGACATCGATGTCAAACAGTTTTCAAAGCTGATGTAAAGAAATAAATTATTTGTTTCACTTTTCCTTATATAAAATTGATGTTATTCTAGTTAATTACTTTTAATAGTCCAGATGATTTAGATTGGTTGCGAGTAAATACAATTATTAAATTCATTTTAAAAAATTAAATTCATAAATTTATAGAAACATGGAACAGCAATGACTTTAGAATATATTTTTTCTCATGTAGGAGATTCATATTATCGTCGATATTGGTAGTCTATTCTTCTTTTTTTATTGAATTAAATATAAAATATTTATAGGATAGGTGCAATGAATGAACCATTTGTTAAATGTAAGTCAATAATCATTATACGCTTTAGAAAAAAACATGAAATCCATGAATCTAAGTTGGTCAATTTTCATGGATTGATAATAACGGATTTCAATTTAATCAAAATAGTTCAATGTGGTGTAGACCGGGTGTTAATGGAGTGGTAAATTGTATTCTATCTGATGTAAATAATTTTCATTGTCTTTTATTAGCCATTGACATATAAACAACAACCAACATGGGATGAAAATGGACTACATCAAACTCGTGTTGCTCTTGCTCGGTAATGATCAATGAATAAAATTCGGAGAAAATAAAACTTTTCTAAAATACAGATGGAAAAGTTTATTTTATAACCAACAACCTGTTCTTTGCTTGGATGATGAACAACCAGGTGAACTATTATCACCTGCTTGTCAACGAAGTAAATGATTTCGATGAAATCAATTGAACTACTATTGATTTTTGTTGTTTTTAAGCATCAGCTACTTTTCAAACAAAATGTAACGAAAATAAAGATGTCTGTCAAAATGATGGTATATGTACTGCAGTAACTGAAAAAGATATCATCGCTTGTGATTGTACGGAAACACCATATGGTGGTGCTTATTGTACGGAAAATTGTGGTAATCTATCATCATATTGTAAGTGAATGAAATTGATATTTACATACGATATATTAATTACTTTAGGTCAAAATGGTGGTAATTGTACGAAATCAGGGGATTGTGTGTGCAATTCTTTGTGGACGGGATTACTTTGTGAAACAGCTATAGGTAAATCAGATAGAAAAAAAGATTTTTAAATAATACAGAAGTTTATTTTAGATCCATGTCTATCAAATCCTTGTCAACATAATACAAAATGTTCACAGATGGTACGTTGATAAAATTAAATTATAATTCAATATATTGTAACTATTTATTTTTATATTAGGATAATACAACTAAGTAAGCTTTGAATTGGAATATATATACACATAATTATTTATAGTATGGTGAAAGTACTCATACAATGTAAATAGCATGGTCCATGTTTACGCTGAGAAATTAGACAGTAATACTAACGAAAGGTTTTTGAAAACATATTTTCAATACTTGAAATTAGGGGACAAAGACAAAACGTACTAGGTGTTCGGATTCGACTTTTTTTTACCATTTTCGCCGGGAGTCGTTAAAACATGATGATCAGGGGGACCATAGCTTAAAAAAATACAGGTAAATCGGAGCAAAATGCTGACCAGTATGTAAAATATTTTCAAGAAATCGAGTGACGGTATGGCTGTGGATGTGTACTATGAGAGAAGAATGACATATACACTCACACCCACACCGTCTCTAACACCCCGCTTGTTTTAAACCTCTGTCATTCCGAAGATTTTGTATGTTTTATATGTCGAGAAGTCGCGACGAACATCTTCTCAGGGAAATCGTAAAAAAAAGTTGGTGCGTTATGTCTCTTTCCCGAAATTAGCGGAGTCTTACATGAATAGAAGAGCGCTATATAATCCTAGTGAAGATGGCACTATCATCCCATTAATACATTTTAGTAGAGTGTAAGTGTGAGTCGATCGTCTATTAACCCACATTCATTCTTTATATTTTCAACGTTATTTGAGGTAACCATAAAAATCATATGAATTGTTACAAAATCGATCGAGGAAAATAAATATACATGCTAGGAACTTGAAATATTTACTGCATGACTAAATAATCTTGACAATTCTCGATGTTAATGCATAACATGACATTTAACTTTTTTCTGATCTAAAGCATTGCAATTCAATAGAGAAGACTTCTCTAGTACAGTAGATCTCGGTCTTCTACTATGATCCTCTGAATCTCGAATAAAAACGATTGGAAAAGAATCTCTGTATTGAATTAAAGTTCTTTTCATGTAATCTCAATCGATAATTTTTTAGTTTTATTTGTGATTGTGAAGATTCGGGTTGGACTGGCGACTTATGTGATTCCAGTGAATGTAAAGAAATGATTTTTATAATTTAACTACATTGTAAAAAGAATTTAATTTTTCATAGATCCATGTCCAGCTGAACGTTGTAAGATATTCGAAATATTAATGAATATTATATTAAAATTAATTTAGGTCATAATAATGGTCAATGTAAACTAAATGGCCGAAATAATTTTACTTGTAATTGTTTAAAAACTGGTTTTCAAGGAATGTTTTGTGGTAGATATTTCTATTATATTTCCGATCTATATAAATACAGTTCTATATATATTTAAGAACAAGGTTGTTTAGATACCGATAAACCATGTCAAAATGAAGGATCATGTATAAATAATGCATGTACTTGTAATCCATTGACACAAGGCGATTTTTGTGAAATAATCATCGATAAAGATTCCGTAGAAAGTCAAATAAAAAATGATAAAAATAGTTTAACAATTTGGTTGATTATTAGTATTCTATCGACTGTTAGTATTATTTTCATTATTGGTTTAATATATGGTCGTAAGAAACTTTTCAAATCTGGTCAACAAACAATCGATCATATTGATAATCAAACGCAATCTATGACAACTGAAATAGAAAATTCTGTTTTTTCTGAAAATGATTTATCCAGTCAAAGTTCACAAATTACAAAAATTAAAGAATTATTTCTTTGAATTTAAACGTTTAGATATTTGATTATAAATAAATTGTGCTGATGTTGATGATGATTGAATTTGTGCATAATTTAAATTTTGACCTTGATTTACAACAAAATCTGTAGCAGCCGATGATGCTTTTATATCTAATGCATATTGTTTAGCTGACATTTGATGACGAGCATCACGAGTTTCCGAACGTTGTAAATAGAAATGTGATATCATATGAATAACATTGCCTTTTCCACAATCGAATGTAACAAGAACAGCATCAGATTGATATTTTTGTCCTAAGATTTCTGATCGAATTAATACACGTACTTTGTCTCTATTAACAATTTCAATTGGATGAGAACTACTTTCTAACCACCACTGTGGTTGAGCATGTTTAGATGCCGATAGAAAACCATTAACTAATGGATGATTAGGTTCAGCAACTTGTATACCAACAACTTCATCACCTGTCGATTTTCCATTATGTCGAACGAAATCGGAAAATGCAACTCCAAGAACGTTTCTTAATGCCCAATCAGTTGTAATTATATGAAGACCATTTTCAACATGTTGTCGTATTCGTCTAGCTGCATCAGTTGGAAAATCTGTGGAACAATTTATATAAACTGTTTGATCATTACGAAATGGATAAGTTAATATTTCATTCTGATTAACAGTTGTAAATTTTATATTTAAACTATTAAGGACACGATCGATATGATCATATGTACCTGGTACAACAATAACTGAATCTGCAGACATATTTTTTATTGCTTGTTGATCAGATTGACTCAGTGCTTCAAGAGCTAAAGTTGCTCCAATACGATAAGCATTTTCCATATCATTACTAGTATTACATGCATGAAAACTAGACGTAGATTTTAAATTCAATGATTGAGATGAAGCGGTTGTATTTAGATGACTAAAGCGTTTACAATGATTTGAATCCGATTGATTACGACATGTACTACCGTATCTACAAGCTTGTTGATTAAATTCAAATTGATTATTATTATTATTACTTGTTGTATTCGATTTCAAATCTGAATAGAATAAAATAAATGAATTTTTATTAGTAGTCTTATATATTTACTTGAAGTATTTTCATAGAAATTTGAAGGATGTTTATATTTTTTTAAATGTTCTACTGATCGATCTCTACATTGATCTTGATGTCTGCACGGTAACAGATAGTCTGGTAGACCTTCATGTCGATAAAGACTACGATGTTCAGGATTTGTTAATTTAGTACAATTCTCATTACCATATTTACATAGAATAGCTTGGTGTGGAGCATGTGTGAAATGACGTGCATGTTCACTATCTCTATTCATATCACGACATAATTCCGACCAACGACAAGGATGAGAATAGGATGCATTATGTTCAGTTGCATTATCATATTGTAATTGACAATCATAACCATCTTTACAAGGTAAGAAGTTTTTATGACTTGTCGAAGTATTTCTAGAAACTCTAAAAAGAATTTATCGCATCAATTCTTCGTTGTATTAATTTACCGGCTTTGTTGCATTGTTGCAAATGATTAGAGTGTATGATGAAATTTATTTAAAAGGAAAAAAACCAACTAAAATGAAAGAATACTACCTTTTTTCATTGTCAGATGAAAATAGAACGGTAGTAGAAAAGGAAGAAGAATAAAAAACAAGACACGTTATTTCAAAGTTAAATTCATAGTAATAAAAGAATTAAAAATACAACATAATATTGTTAGATGTTTTTTTCTATTTTAATGTCAAGTGGTTATTTTTATCTGAAAAGAAAATATTATCAACAAGAGTAGCTATTACTTCACAAGCATAAACGAGATAAGAAACGAATATGTTGCTTTCTTTTGATTGCAGAAGAATATCTCGAATAAAATTTTGAAAATATAATGATTTCAAACTTTCTATTTTGAATTATGTTTGTATCTATTGATAATCATCATTCGTATTAACCAAAGCAATCGATATAAATAAAAATAAGTGCTCAATACCAATGGGTTCGTCAGCAACAAGAAACTCCCCAGGGATTTCGCTGGGGATAGTCGACTATGTTAGTACTAGTATAGGACAGTGTTATATGTAATAATATATTATAGTATGACTGATCTTGTTCTGTCAACAAAAAAGTTAGAAAATGTGACTAAAACGACTCGTACTCACTATTCTCTACGTGCCATAGATTTCGGTGAACTCAAGCAAACGAATTCTATCAGATCTTATTCAATAGTGGGTGATTGATAGAACATGATGAAATGTCATTTGATAGTTTAGTACGCATCACTTTTGTAATTCTATCATTCAAAGGAAACGGTTTATTTAGATTCTAACTATAACTATGCGCCTTTTATAATTATTATTTATTTTGAAATGACTTTAAAAAATTCATCGAAAAATCGAACGAAAATACAAAAAAATTCTAAATCAAATTTAAGTAGAAAAAGTATTTCTTCATCAACTAATCTTCAATATACTGTTAAATTAACTAAGCAAGCTTATGAAGAACGAGAACAAAAATGTTCATATAAAGATTATCTTGCTTTAATAACACTTGCTGCTTTTAATAGACATGCAATAAAACATATACAAGTAAGAATATCATTATTGACAAGCATATTTTAAAATAATTTTCATCTAGATAGATAAATATAAAACAAATACTCAAATTGAAATGGAATTACTTAAACGATGGAATAAATTACCATTAGAAGATCAAAATAAATATGAAAATGAAGCGATTGATAATGATATATTTCATCAAATAGCTTATACAAGAATTGATCGAGATGAAATATTCGATGATAAATCATCTTTAACACATCATTTAAGTATACGTAAAGAACTTGAAATACAATGGAATAATTTAGCAGATGATGAAAAAATTGTTCATAAAAGAGTTGTTACTAATCGTGATATAGAAATAAAAAGACTTTTATAAGCAATTGTTTCGTTTTTGTATTGCTCGATTAAAATAACATATCGATATTCATAAATATTGATAGATAATATCATTTCATCAGTGTTTAATACAAACAATGCGCAAATTACTTGAGATCTATAATGAAATTAGTTATATACGATCAACATCAGTTGTTTCATGTGGGTGTTCAATACAATCGGATATAAAAATAATTAATGCACAATCAGCTAATCGAGCAGGATGATTAGCTATGGTTATAAACGTAAACATATATGTGTAGGTACATTTACTACTTCTGAATATGTTCTTACAGCTGCACATTGTCTTTATTCAATCGGTATATCAAATATTGAAATTCGTATTTGTATAACTAATTCAAATGATATTTCATATGAAAATCTTTTCTCTATTCAAAAAGTTATTTTACATAAAGATTGTAATCCTAATACTTATAAAAATGACATAGTATTAATACGATTAGATCGTTCAATTATTCAAATGTTATATCTTCCTCATTTTACATATATATATATATATTAACCAGTGAATAAAACCTTGGGGTTATACAATAGATCCATTCATAAATTCAAATTCAATATTACCATCAAACATTTGTCCCACTCTTATCAATAATAGAAAATGAGAATCATACAAATCTACGTTTCGAACAAGAAATTGATTTTCCTAATCAACAATTTTGTGCTGGTTATCTGATACATGTCAAGCTGCAGTGGCGGATATAGGATTTTGGAAGGGGGGGGGGCGATTTTAGCTAAAAGCTATTTTTTGAGTTCAATCGAAGTAGTGTGAACCTATTTTTTCGTTCAGTTTTGCTGTGAAAAATCAAAACAAATTCGGAAGGGGGGGGGGCGGTCACCCCCATCGCGCCCCCGCCCCCTAAATCCGCCACTGTCAAGCTAATAGTGGATCACCACTAATGTTATTTAATGATCATTGCTAGAACAGGTTGTGCGCAAAAACATTTGCCAAGAGTTTATACACGTGTATCTACTTATCTCGATTGGATTTATGATCAAATTACATATTAAGAAAGAAAGAAAAAAAACACTGTTTATTTATTTGAATATATAAATATAAAAATAAATGGAATATTTTTCTTTTTAAACCCATATACCACTTGGGCATATTTTTAATAAAGTACTATTCATAAGTTGAAGATGAACTGGCATAAGTATACCAGTTGATGATGTTTCATGAAAATGATATGATGTATTAGCAAAATCTATTAAATAGAAATAAAACAAGCATCTGAAATTTGTTTTAATTAATATTATTATAAAGTGATATATATATATACATATAGGCATGCACACAATGTGTAGTATAAGCTAACCTCGTCTAAGTATTGCTTAAATTAATAGCTAAAAATTTATATATGAAATATTATTTTGTTCTAAAAAAACATTTAACCTACTATTTTTGCTTAATAGATCATCAAATTCGATTAATACATCTTCAAATTCAATAATTTGTTTTTGATCTTGTTGAATAATACGTTCAATATCATCATTACGTTGGTTTAATATATATAATAAATCTTCTTGTTGTTTAAAAGAAGAATTTGAACGTTCAAGATCATATTGATATTGAAGAATTTCCTAGGAATATTAAAAAATGGAAGTTTTTTTCAATTTAAACAAGTAGTATGCACGCCATCAGTAGGTCTCTTCACCCTGCGGATCGTTTTACCCCCCCCCCCCCCCCCCAGGTATTTTTTTCTCTAAGGCGAGAGGTCGCCGTGCCCCTAGTGACACTCTTGATTCTGAATTCAATTACAAAATAAATACCTTCTTATCGTTAGTGATAACTGTTTCCATTTGTTGTATTTCTTCATGTATTTGTGAAATATTAAATTGAAGTTGATCTTGTATTTGTCTTTTTTGTTCTAAAGTTGTTGAACAACGTGTTAATTGTTGTTGTAAATGTTCATAATTTGAATGTAATTTCTCATGATATTCTAATTCGAACTCTAATTTATCCGATGAATAATCTTGAGCAATTATTTGACATTCAGAAAAAAGACGTCGATCATGTTCTTCAAGTATCTGTAATTCATGTTGAATACTTTCATGATAGATTTGGGCTTGACGAAGAATAGCTTCGCGATATTCAATTTCTATTTGAACAAAAAACACATATTTAAAAAAAAGAGAGAATTAATTTTTTTCTTAAAACCTTTTTGTTTTTCATTTAGTTCTTGTTGTTGTTGTTCAACTTGAATTTCTTGTGCTTTAAGTATTTGTAATAATGCAATATATTGTTGTTGTTGTTGATGTTGAATACCTGTATGGTTACTGTTTGGATTATGAACAATATGAAATGCACTATTTTCACTTAATGTTGATGGTGGTATAGCAGATTTCGGTCGTGAATATTGAATAGATTGATGACGATTTTCTTGGATAGGTGTACGTGATAAACGTTGACGTGTAGGAAGAGATGGTGATAAATCAATTAGATTAATATTATTATTGCTATTATTTGTATTGATTGATGGAAATAATTGATGAATATTTGAACGTTTCTTATTATTCGATGATAATGTAGCAAACGCATTATTTTGTACTGTTCGAAAGTAATTCGATGATGATGATGGCGATGAGGTAACAGGTGAAAGCACTAACATAAAAAGAAAATATCTTCTCTTAAAGTGCAAGGTATATTTGATCTTTGTTCATTTTATATCACTGTTTACTTTCATCATCCTAGGTCATTAACCTTCTCTCTCATCCTTATCTTTTGCTTGTTTTAAACTTTACATTGTATATAGTGACTATATATAGATATAGATATAGATATATGTACGATCGATGTGTCAAGGTATACATTGTTGTCGTCTATAGTTAGTGACTCTTTTTTTTTGAGGTTGATCAAAAAGAAAAAAACGAGAAGTTTTAATTGTATCCGATTAAATATATAATTGAAGATTTTTTTTCTACGAGAATTTGATATATGTCATGAAAAATTACATCATAGTTGTTTTTTTTGTTTTAAGAGTAGCAAGTAAACGACAATAGATTTTGTAAACTAAACTAATCTTTATAATGGACACGCAAGCGCCAAGCCGATTAGACCTTAGGTGCTTGATATTAACTTCATTCTTCTTTTGTCTAGAACGTGTTATTCAAACGATAAATACATAGTGTCTATGTATGTTGTTCGATGCTAAGTGATCTACATATGTATACATATGTACTTACATGTTCATAATACCGCCTATTTATCGAAAAACGATCTCGGGTAGTTTTAAAATAATAGAACTACCTTGAGCTTTCACATGATAGAGAAAGAAAAAATAGAATATTAAATCGATCATAGTAAATGGAGATATTTAAAATATTATTTTTTTTTGTCCGAAAAAATTAATCGATTTTTACTTTAAGAAATAAATGAAAATACATATACAATTATATTTGCCTGACATGTCATAAAAATATGATTCTCAGTGAGACGTATTATCAGCGAAGGTCGTGTATATACATCGTCTATATTTTATAGAGTAATAAAATCTATTCACATACTGTCAAAAAATGTCTGCTGCTGTTGTTGTTGTTGTTGTTCTTGTTCTTGTTGTATTGATGGTTTTCGTTCATCTAAACTTTTCGAACGTTTTTCACCATTTGATTGATTTTTATTTGATGGATTTTGTCGTAAAATATAAGCCCAATCGGGATGATGAATAAGTTCACAAGTTAATTCATTAGGTGACAATGTTCTTTGTGTACCATCTGGTGCACGTTGGATTAATGAATATCTGCCTGCTTTACCTTTATATTGAGCTAGTGCAATAATGATATCATGTACAGTAGTTGTTCGAGTCAAATCACAGATGATGCGCGCAACACCATCAACATACACTCGAAGGTCCATACTGGAGCATCGCGAGCTGTTTTACAATAAAGTAAAAAAAAATGCAAGAGAGAGAATGAGAGAGAGAGACAGAGAGAAAGAACAGAACATATGCAACAAATTTTACAATCAATCAACGGTGATCGTCGTTGTCGCTGCTGCCGAACGAACGCAAAGAAAAGGGAAGAGACTCGCTTTTGAGCAAATAAAAGAAAAGAAGAAACAAAATCAGATAAGAATAGGCGAATATATAACTCAATATATATACATATATTCAAGCTTGCCAATGACCATTCAATCAATGACAAATGAGACATATCATACGAACTATTATCTTCAGTTATATACATATACATATATGTATATATTTATATATATATATGTATATATGTACGTGTATAGAATGAAATATTAACGAGATGCATTTAAAGAAGAAAACGAAAATTGACCTGTCATATAATTCAATAGTGAGAATACTGGAAATCAAATTTAAAAAAAAAGCATACTTCATTAAAAGTTAAATTTCACGTTTTTTTTCTTCTTAATTCTATCTTGTATATTCATTATAAATATGACAATTGACAGTTTTTAAGTATTATTTTAATACTTATTTGTTTTTCTTTCGAATAAATCAATGTACTACAATTACATAATCAGATATCTTCTATAGAAATACCTGTTAATATTTGAAGGATTATATATGGTAATTGTCAAACATTTAACAAGTAATCAGAAAATGACCTTATAAGAAAAGCTGTTATATATTCATAGAGTATGTCATCAAATACTTTGAAATCAATTAAGCAAAGAAAAAAAAAGGTATGATGTGATGTTGTAGAATATTTGCTTAGATAACAAATAAAAAATAAAAATTATAATTGATTGTATTTTTCTATCAAGATAAATTTTTATTACGATAATAAAAAATTTCTCGTTTTTTTGTTGTTCATAAAATGATTGATATCTTTGTCTCAACGATAATATAATTTGTAAATGTTGAGTATTTTTTTTTCGTGTGAAAGATTTAGAAATAACTAACTGTAAAATTAGTGATAATTTAATTTGACCTTGATTAAACATTTGTACTTATATAGATATTTATCAATACAAATAAAATGCTTGAGAGCATATGATATAATTATCAATTTCATTCAAATTATAGACGTTCATTGTGAATTGTATTCTTTTTTCTGTACCTATTGACTTCTGATGCTATTAGTTAGTTAATATAAAAAATATTTTTTTGTATATTGTATCTTATTACTCAGACGATCTGTCAATAATGTGTAGGCGAGAAAAACCTTGTAATTTAATTCAGCTGCAATTTTTTACAGATTAAATTATTTGAGCAATGAACTATATGATATTTTCATTTATTATGGCCGATTAACTGATACTATAAATTATATTCTCTATGCTGTCAAAATCAACATTTGCTAAGCGACCAACAAAAAATTTTATATTGTTGCTTATTAATCAAAATATAAATAAAATACTCATACTTATATTTGTACTATCAAAGATATCCAAATAAAGTACAAAACAAGAAAAAAACAATACAATTTTGCCTGTTTCTTTTTCATACATCAGATTCATATGTCCGTTGATGTTGATTTTGTATATCGTTCATTTCATTATCATCTTCGATACTTAAGATCATTCGTGGTTTTAATTTGTCATTATAAAATGCTAATGTTCGATCAAGATTGTTATCAAGAAAAAATAATGTTTTTAAACCATCAACACTAAGTACACGAATATATATTGGATGATCAAAAGGAATTCCAGTCAGCTGACGAAGTTTAATCTATTTTTAAAAAATAAAAATGAACTATAACATAAAAATATTGTTTTCACACGTACATACCAATAGTTCTTTGATAGTTATTGTTTGAAGAATATCGCATAATTCATTAAAAAGTCCATTATATTGAACAAATAGACTGATGGTAGGCACTGGCATACTAAATATAGCTTTTGAAGATGAACTATGACCTGACTGTAGCTGAATAGAAAATAAAATTTTTGATAAAATAAAATAATATTTTCTAGAAAAATCAATTACTAGATGAAGTTTCTCTCTAATTTCTTGTAATTCACGACGTGTTTTTACAAGTTCGTCAACTATAGAAATCATTTTTTGTTCCTAAAATAAAATCGTTATTATGTGAATAATCTATTGGACATTTAACTTACATGTTTTTTTCTATAATCATTCATTACAATCTTTAACATTCCTTTAAAAGTCATAATTGTTTTGGTGAATAAAAGAAACTAGAAGTTAAGCATACTGATACTGTCTTATAAATGTTAGCAGGAAGAAAATAAAAGTCATGCTATATGATGAATCCAAGAGGAGAAAAAAAAGCCTTTCTCATTTTCTTTTCTTTTCTTTTTCTTCCAGGTTTCGTCATGAAGATAAATAAGAACATAAGAAGGGTTCTGACATAAAATCAATTTAGTCTCTATTACAACAATTAAATAATAAGTATTTTTTTGTCCTTAATATTATTCGAAACATAGTAGCAGGTGGTATTAAGTAAAACATAGGATCTTGTAAAGTCTATCGAATAAATCAATGTAAGCTATATTTATATCACATTATAGAATATATTCATATGAGATTAATTATATACTATATAGAATGTAACCTTATATTCAAACGCTATTTATAAAAGAACAAATTCAATTTCAACTCATGATTAATAACGAAAATATTTACTAAAACAATAAAATTATTTTGTTCTTATTGTTTTTTCAATGACTAAATGTATTATTATATTACCAGAAAAACAACAAGATTATACATGACTTTCAAATATTTCTTCGATATCTTTATGATCTTTTCATTGTTATGACATCATAGAAGTTTTTTAAGATAAAAATTTTTATTTGAATATATATGAAATAAAATTTTCTAGCAAATGTTATTTTAAAGCAAAGAAACTACAGAGAAGGTAGTCCAAAATATTCATTTATTGAACTATACACCCGTTGTGGTTTTGCTTGTGTATTTAATCGTTGAATTTCAGCAGATGGATAAAGAAATTCTTTCAAATTATCTTGTTGAGCTAATTTTTCTAACATAAAAGCCGCTGCTTCCACCATTCTTTCATACGCAAATACATTTATATTTTGAATCGAATCACAAGCTTGATGATAACATGGATCTTCGATGGCACCGGCAACACCACCCATTCCTTGTCCAAGCATTTGATCATAACGATCACGTTGTTCAAAGGATTTTCTTTCGTCTGCACCAGAAAATAAACCACCAGCAACTATACCTTTAGCTAAGAAAGGACCGTAATCACTTCGACCACTAAAATCAGTATAGTCCCATGGTAACTTTTGTGAAATAAACCAATCACGAAAGAGAGCAGTGATTTTATTACTTCCTGGAAGAGCTTGAGGAGGTGTATTAGGATTTGCTGATTTACCATCATAAATACCAAAGATATAATTAGGTGATCCAAGCATATCATAGTTAAGATTAATTAAATAATCTTGAAGTCGTTCACCAACTGCTGTAGCAATATCTGCTTGTTTAACATGAAAATCAGAACCAAGAAGACCCACTTCTTCTGCACCCCACCAACAAAATCGAACACGGTATTTATATTTAGGATAAGTAGATGTTTGAAAAAGTTTAGCTAAAGCTATAGCAAGACCAAGATTAGCTGCACTACCACTACCTGAAAGATAGACAAGATATATAGATTATTTGATGTGAATAAGTTACCGTTATCATTAATACCAGGACCAGCAGGAACACTATCACTATGACTTCCAATAACAATAGTTTGAGTAGCATCACCTGTAGGTGTATCAGCACAAATATTACCAACAGGATATCTTGATTCATCAGCCATAGTAATAATAAGTCGGACGCCAACATTTTTTGATAGATCTTGAGCGGCATCAGCAAGTTCTTGACCAAGAGTGTAAGAAAGAAAAAGTGCTGGTATTTCATTATCTTGACCAAGATTAGTAACTATGGGTGCTACGTTACCAGCTACTGTACCATCATTATATGTTAGAAGAGCAGTAGCATTGTATTTTGTAGCCAATAAAGCTTTTTCAATAAAACTACAATTACCTCGTTTAACTAATGCTACGCGACCAATAACAGAAGGAGTTACAGAAGTCCAATCACTATCACTACATCCCAGATTTGGAATAACAGTAATTGGAATATAACTAGCAAAATTAGCTGATCTTGTATATTGAACAATAGCAAATTCTGATGCTGAAAGAGTAGTTGAATATGTACGATTTCTTTCAACACCACCAATCGATGTTAATAAAATAGGATTTCCAGCAGGAACAAAGTTTCTTAAATAAAAAAAACTTTTTTGTAGTCTAAAATTTGTATTTAGTGTAAGAGAATTATAAATGTAATCAAGTGTTTGATTAAAACCACGTGTATTAATAGCTCGATTACCATTTGCACCAGTTGCTATCGTTTGTAATTCATTAAGATGTTTCATTACATCCGAAATTTGAATTGATTCAACATATGTAGAATTGAATGATGGTGAACTTGTTGTTGTTGCTGTTGTTGTTGCTGTTGTTGTTGTTATTGTTGGTGGTGGTGGTGGTGTTATTGTTGTTGTTATGGTTGATGTTGGTGTTATTATCGTTGTTGTTTCTTTTAATCGACTACTGACAATAGCCAATGTAGCTGCAGCAAGACCAACACTAACAAGTATTAAAACAATTCCAGCTAAGATCGCACATAATAAAACCTTAGCACTTCTCTCCATTGAAAATGTAATATTGTTTTGAATATCAGCAGTCACTGTTTCTTTTGAAACTCAATTTCTATTCATACAAATGAGAGCTTCTTATGAAAAATTGTCCCACATAAATACTGAAGAATTTATCATTGATGTTTCTTTATCAGATAATATAAAGTATAGAATTATTGCTTTGTTGTTCTCTTTCAATACGTTTATTATGGTCAATTACTTCAGTTAAGTATTCTTCAGTATAAATAATGTTCTTATTAAACCTTGAAACTGTTGCTATAAAATAATTACAAATTTTTATATACAAAAAAAAGAAGCTTGAAATGTTTATGATGATCCTTTGTGATCATATAAAAAAATATATTCAAGTTTTATCAGTAATAATACTTTTATCAAGTTATTTGAATTTGTGTAGTCATTATAATTGAATTGAAGAAAAGTAACTAAGGTGATAATCGATGTATCAATACTGTTTAAAAGAAAGTTAAAGTTAATGATGGTATACATAGAGAATAGCTCGATGCGTTTTATACTGCATAGAATGATAAAGTAGAAAAACTATTAACATTCTTGTCTTTTTTCACTTAAATCGTATTTCTGCATGGTGTAATTTTTTTACGAAAGAATTAATATATATATATATTTGAATCAAGACAAATACCTCTCTGATTTAAGTATACGAACTAACGATATATCTTGTTCTATAATTTGATATACTTTATTTTGTAAAAAACAGTCTATAGCCGTTATATACATTGTCTTCAAATGATTATGTATCTCTTTCAAATTGTCTTACAAATGATTTTTACATAAACGTTATATTTTTTACTTTAGAAGAAATGTTGAATAAAACGATTTAAAAACAAAGAGTGCTATAAATAAGAATTAATAATACATGATAGTATTATTGTGAAAAATCATGTATTCAATCACGATTGAATGACGTTAAAGAGTGTTTTGTTGTATTCTTTTTCTAGTTGTTTGTCATTTTTGAAAACTCTTTTTTGATTGGTAACATATTCTATCAATATGATACAAAAATATAAATAGTCAATATCGAAAACGTCAAGCCTATCAGAAAAAAAATATTTTTATAATAAAGAATGATTTATTTCAACTAATATATCCAAAGTAAATTATAAAAGTTCATATAAATATTATTTTATTTTATTATTAAGATGCTATAAAATATTATTGTTTGACCAATAATATAAAAGATAAAGCATTATATGAACACATTTGTCATTCTTATAATCATTATTTGTACGTAATAAATCTTTAAATGAGACATAATTTTGACCAGAAATTACATTGAATTGTAAAGTCACGACATAACCCTAGAATAAAATCACTAAATAAGAAATTATACAAAACTAAGCTTATTTGAGTTGTACTACAATTAATAATTGTAGATGTTGTTGGATTTACACACATTGACGTTATTGTACTATTGCACTGATACCTATTAAAAAATGTATCACTAGAAAAAAAAGAAAAATTTCTTTACTCACTTAAATAAAATGTTTAATTTCATTCGATTCATAATAACTAATTCATTATCGTATACAACAATACAGTTGTGTGTCGTAAATTTTAAATATTTAATAAACTAAAACAAATATTTATTATTTTAGAATATGGTTTTTATATTAGAAACGAACTTGTTCAGTTGAATACGGTTTAACAGCTTCTTCAATCTCCCAATTAACCCAGGTCAAAAAATCCGACCCGGAACTGATCGGTTCCCACATCTTCCAACAACTTCCTGACGCAGTATTCCAGATCGGAATTCATCGGAAAATTTCCCTTGGTTTCCCATCATATCCAAATGGAAAATAGTGGTAATACTCGGAAAAAAATCCAACACTTTCCCTATAATATCCGACACCCGGAACCCCAAAGGAAAACCATAGGTTCCCAAACATTTTCCAACTATTCAGTTTCGACAATTTCCGCGTTTAATCCGATATTCATTACCTCTACAAAAGAAAACGAATCCTCGTCACTATGCTTAAATACTTCAATTGTACACATATAATTTCAACAGAAACAGTTATACCTAGGCAGCCTAAGTATTGATGAGAATTGAAACCCCAACTCTAATCCGATAAGTAATCCTCCAGTCATTCCCCGCAACAGAACTCAGCTACGTATCAAAACAACATTTTCATCTCCAAGATTTTTGAGCGGATTATAATCGGATTAGTAATCCTGCATGTAAATATGAAATTGGGTGCTCTCCAAGAAGGGGCACTTATCACGAGGGTTTTTGAGTGGATTATAATCCGCTCAAAAATCCTGAAGCAAAATAGGAATTTTAAACTTTGTTTTTTTTTTCTGATGTTGAAGACTAGTAGCGGGATTATAAGCAGCTGAAAAAGTGTTGATTGAAAAAGACAAAATAAATCACGTTTTGAAATGGTGGATTTTTTTGGATGTTGGAGCCAAGGATAGTCTGCTTGTTCATCGAATCGAAATAAAAAATAAAGCAGATTTTGAAAATGCTCATTTTTCTGGAAGATGTTTTTGGCGGATTTGAATCGATTTAAAAGTGTACGTGAAAATAATGAAGTAGGGGTGTTTTGAAATGGCGGTTTTTTTTAGGGTGTGGGTATAAGATGGGGCTATTCAAGCGCACTCGCACCCTGAATCCGTCCACTTTTCTGTTTATGACCTTGCTTTTCGCTCGGAAAAAAGAAACAAAGAAATAAAAAGAAGAGAAGTGATATACAATTGGCGATTACCTGCTTGCAGAGAGATATGACGTGATTGGGCGTACACAAACGTTTCTTTCTATGTAAGTTTATTGTCTCTCGTGGGATTGAGGGTGTATGTTGGTGTTGTTTTTATTTTTCATCGATAAGCACACATACGACAATCTTAGAATTAAACAAAAAATTCATTTTTATCCTTTTCTTAATGAAAAAGCTTCACAAAAAAATCTCAAGTTTTTTATTTGTTAATATATATATTGATAAATACTTCTAAAATTAAAAATCAAGTTCTGCATCAATTGAACATTTTTCTTTTCTTTTCATTTAAAATCGTTTATATTTGTTTGTATTAGAATAAGTGAAAAAAATTATTTGTATTGTTTAGATTTGACACGTCGACATTGCTTTTTAGATTTGTCATAGAAGAGAAAAAATATTTTTTTTATTAACAAAATTTTTTTTGAATAAAAAATTATTAACGTCGAATTTGTTATATATTTAAAATCCATAATACTAAAGATATTAACCTATGATCTATAAACTATAAAGTTTTCATTTAATAATTGTTATAAAAATTTTGATTCTATTTCAAAGAACTCTTCCAATGTATGCTTTAAACAAACGAGTCGATAATAAAATACTGTTGATATATGTATATCACTTCGTCTAAAAGTAGTGAGGTTCGTGTTAATTAAAAGTACTGTAAAATGATAAGAAAGTTCATTTCTCGTACAGAGTAGAACAAAGTTGTGCAAAAACGTCACACAGGATTATTCTGTACATAACTTCTTTACAACTTAAGCCAAAATTAATGTATTATATATTATATAATAAAATATTTACAGGATTATCAATGTTCTCTAATCGTCGTACATTTAAAACTTTAACGGTGTATTAGTACTAAAACTAAATTTCATTTAGACTAAATCATGCGATTTTAGCTACTCGTTTTAAATAACCATGATATTTTATTGAAAAATATTCAGTTTTATAATCTGACGTTGTTTAAATATATTCAAGTAAACCAGTAATTTAATAAACTTCTTATCTATATGAAAAAGCTCATGTTTATGAATTTTTTTTAAATATACTAAGTCAAGATGCGATACTGAAAATCTCTAAAAATTAAAAATTGTTTTTTCTCAATCGTACAATATTTCGCAACGTATCGAAATGTATGTACCAATTATTGTTTTCGATTGACGAAGGTTGTAGACATTTTTGTTGAATAAATCTCTTCTTAATAAATATATTTTTATTCAAAATTCAAAACTTGACGTTTCGAACAACAATCTCGTTCTTCGTTAGAAGTGATGGTACATTTTAATATAGATATCTTACTTATATGTTTCTTTTCTTTTCTTTTTATTTAACAGTGGTATGGACAAGACGGTAATAGTCTGGTACGATAACGTGAAATATATATCGCCCGCACCGCGCTATTGTATGAAAAGAAAAGAAAAGACACATATAAATAAGATATCTATACTAAAATATATCATCACTTTTAACGAAGAGCGAGATTGTTGTTCGAAACGTCAAGTTTTAAATTTTGAATAAAAAATATATTTATTAAGAAGAGAATTATTTAACTAAATATGTACCAATTATTCACTGACTTTGTTCTTATATAGATGAATAAAAGAAAAAAACTTTTGCTCAACATATAAGACATCGGTATAATATTTTGTATATCAATGATTTTCTTAAAAACTAAATAGTTGTTCAGAACTCATAATCAAGCACATATAAACCATTAGTAATTATTAGAAATAAAAAAAGAATGACAAAAATAAAAAATTAAGTCTATAAATAAGGCATGCCAAAATATTCATTTATAGAGTCATATTTTCGTTGTGGTGATTCATTATTAGAACGTGTAGATCTACCATTTGGATAAAGCCATTGTGTTAGATTATCTTGTCGAGCTAAACTTTCTAAAGCATAAGCAGCTGCTTGCATCATTTTCTCAAATGCAAATTCATTTATATTTTGAATCGAATCACAAGCCTTGTGGTAACATGGATCATAGTCAGCACCAGCAATACCACCCATTCCTTGACCAAGCATTTGGTCCATATAATCACGTGTTTGTTGATCTTTGACATCGTCACCACCAGTAAATAGACCACCAGCAACTATACCTTCGGCTAAAAAGGGACCGTAATCACTTCGACCACTAAAATCAGTATTATTCCAAGGTAACTTTTGTGTATCAAACCAATCACGAAAGAGAGCAGTGATTTTATCGCTACCTGGACGGGCTTCAGATGGAGTGTCATTATTTGCTGTTTGACCATCATAAATACCAAAGATATAATTAGGTGATCCAAGCATATCATAATTAAGATTAATTAAATAATCTTGAAGTCGCTCACCAACAGTTGTGGCATTCTTTGCTTGTCTGACATGAAAATTGGAACCAAGAAGTCCAACTTCTTCAGCACCCCACCAGCAAAATCGAATACGATATTTATATTCAGGATAGTTAGGTGTTTGAAATAGTCGAGCTAAAGCAATAGCAAGACCAAGATTAGCTGCACTACCACTACCTGAAAGATAGACAAGATATATAGATAATTTAATGTGAATAACTTACCATTATCATTAATACCAGGACCAGCAGGTACACTGTCACTATGACTTCCAATAACAATAGTTTGAGCAGGATCACCGGAAGGTGTATCAGCACAAATATTACCTACTGGTAATGGCTTGTCGTTGAGTAGATTAATATTGATAAGTGCTGTGACGTTGTTTGCTGGATCTTGAACAGCATCAGCAAGTTCCTGACCAAGAGTATAAGAAAGAGAGAGTACTGGTATTTCATTTGCCTCACCAACACTAATAGACATAGGTCTTACATTACCAGGTGCACCATCATTATATATGAAAAGAGCAGTAACATTGTATTTTGACGCTTGTTGGGCTTTTTTAACAAACGTGCAATTACCTCGTTTAACTAATGCTACTTGTCCAGCCACTGACATATTATTATTTTCCCAATCTGTGTCATCACAACCCAGATTAGGAATAACAGTAATGGCAACATAATCTGTTAAATCTAGTGATGTTGAGAATCTTGCTACAGTAAAATCAGCTATTGCTAGATTGGTTGAGTATGTATAGTTCTGTATGGCATCATTAATTGAAATCAGTAAAACTGGATTACTGGCAAGGGTACTGTCTCTCACTGGAAAAAAACTTTGTGTAATATTATAATTTGTATTAAGTTTAAGAACATTATAAATGTAATCAAGTGTTTCATTAAATCCACGTGTATGAATGGCTCGATTACCATCTGCATTAGTTGCTATAATCTGTAAGTCATCAAGATGATGCATCACGTCTTCAATACGTATAGATGATGCCAAGATTGTATTTGGTAACGGTTGGCTTGTAGGTTTTGTTGTTACTGCTGCCGTTCCTGTGGGTGCTGTTGTTGTTGCTGCTGTTCCTGTGGGTGCTGTTGTTGTTGCTGCTGTTCCTGTGGGTGCTGTTGTTGTTGCTGCTGTTCCTGTGGGTACTGTTGTTGTTGGTCCAGCTGTTGGATTTGTCGGATTTGCTGTCACAATACTATTACC
>CAJNOI010000073.1:424986-463039 GCA_905250115.1 Adineta steineri | reverse complement strand
AAAAAAAAGCGAAATATTCTATAAGATTCATACGCTTCATTACATATGAGACGGTGTAAACGAAATACCAAAGCGACCTTTAGTAGGAAATAACAGAACTATATAAATATTTCTGATTTTATAATCAAATGTATTTTTTTAACGTCTAAACAAACAGTCTATTGTAAGCTCATGTATTAAATTCGTTGTTTTAGAAAGAAATATGAAGACTAAACCGATCATCGTTCGACATCGTTTTATTCGTCTTATTATTGCTCATATTTTATGTGCTATTCATATGAGTCTTTCAATTTATGTTCTTTATTCTATCAAGGCTAAAACATATTTATATTTTATTCCGATGTTTGGTACAATTTTATTCGGTGTTGAAGCAATATTTTCTCTTGCTTTATATCGATGTAAAGAATATTTTCGTGGTTTTTCAATTCTTGTATTTGTTTATTCAATAACAATAATTGCTTCCATATGGGTACTTGAATTACATCGTATAAATGAACTTAAACAAGATGGATGGAAAACAGTAACGATATCATTTCATCATATTCCAACACGATTTGGTGATGTACAAGGACCATGGGTAAAACCAAAAGATTTTTTACAAAATTTTAAATATATATGGTCACAAGTTGAAATACAAGTCTATCTTTTTCTTCTTCTTATACTTCGTGCATTATTACCTAAACAAGATTCGATATCATATTTTGGTAAAACTAATTTATTATTTAATTATTTTGCAACTGGTATGGATTTATTAGATTTTATTGATTTATTATCATATCCTCAACTATATTTTAATTCACGTCTTGTTTATGCTACTTTATGTGTATGGTCAATAAGTTGTTTACAATTTATTATCTATGTACCTGAAGTTAAAGATAATAAATTAAAAGAATTACATTCATTTTTAACAAATTCACTTTTAGTCACATTTCTTATGGATCTACCATTTCTTATTGTACGAATTTATGCTATATTTGGTTGTGGTAAACACGATTATACAAGTTATTTTTTTGTTTTTAAAAATATTGTGGTTATATTATTACAAATTGCACGTATACAAGCAATTATTGTTGAACGTAATCAACATCGAAAAAATCAATTAAATCAACTTACTTATATACCACAAGCACCATTTAATACTAGAGTTAAATCTCAACAATCATCTATACCATTAACAAATAATAATAATAATCGAACAGGAGGAGGAGCTCGAATTATTTTTTCAAATTATTCACAAAATAATAAACGTAGTAGACAACCAGATGATGGTCAAATTAAAAATTTTAGTAATGTTTAATGATATCTGAAAGAATGAAGAATTTAAATAATATATATATATATTTGATTTTGTTATTTTTTATTCAACTATTCTAGATATTGCTTTTGCTAATTGATTGTATTTAGTAATATGAGTTATTTCTATATCCGTTGTATTTTTATTGGTGTTTTTCTCACGTTGAAAAGATTTTTCTTGTCACTTTATTTTGACTATAAAAAATAAAAGAATGAATATTATATAAATAAGGAATTTTTTATTATCTTACATGTTGTTGTTTGAATAATTTTAACTTTTATAAAAACCCATCAGTTATTATAATGAATGTTGGTACAACAAAGTTTTGATTCTATGTTTGTTCTCTCATCATAGTTATCTTTAGTTAAAAATGATGATCAAATAAATTTTATCTGATAAAAAAAATGTATCTTCACCATTTAAATGATGACATTTCTGTGAATGTGTTTGTTTTAGAAAATTATTATTCAGTTTGTATATTTTATTGAAAGAGAATATACGAAATTATGAAAGTCATAAAAATGAATGATTAATGATGAAAGAATGCTAATATACATTTATGATGGCGACGGTATCGACTTGGGTTTGAGTTTTCTAAATAACCAATTAGGAACGTGACCGACATAGGATATGCAGTGACATGTCAAGGATGGTTAAGAAAATAATACGAAGGAGGATTAAGACACATTGAGATATTGTAATATGTATTGAAGATTTGAAGTAAAAGTTTTCTGTATTTAAAGACAAATAGATGGCGCTTTTAGATGTAAAATGAAAGAATTTAACTTTTCTTTTACTCAAATGATGGTATAATATCGAGTCTCGATGAAACCATATGAACTTCATTTAATTCCTGAAAATGTTGAAAGGTCTTTTTAAGATGAGCGAGAATTAATCGTAAAAATAGAGTTTCTGCGTTCTCAATATGCCTGTGTTATAGTCGAAAATGTTGAATGCCATCAAAACATTTTTTCCCCAGATAAGAAAGAGGAATGTTACCTTCTTGATCTCTCGTTCGCAATGATCTCTAATATGTTTCAAAGTAATCGAAAGCGCATTTCGATGATATTCTAATGGATCTTACTGTGATGTATAAACCTAGATTATTATCGTTCGCTTTGTTTAGTTCTTCCTTTTCCTTTCTATACATGATCTTCGGATATATTCACATATATGTTTTCTTTCGTTTTCTTGTATTACTAGGAGTATTCCCTCTTGGAATATTCCTTTTTCTACGCATATTTTATGATATATATAGACGTGTGGGGAGCAGTATATTTTACAATAAAATATCATTCGACACTCACACTTCAGGATGTGACAATTGGCGACGAGAAATGTTGGAACCCAACGCTGGTGAACTCTCACAAAGTCAAAATGACTGTTGTATTCGTAAATTCGATCCATCATCATATGAATGGGATGAATGGAAAATTTTATTCGATACGTATCTTTCTATGGAAGGTGTTACTGATGATGTTAAGAAACTGTATTTACTTATCCTTGCTCTTGGTGTTCAACCATTCCCAGGACGATCATTACGATCTCAGGTAATACGGTAAAACACGGTCGCGCGCGGTCGTATTTCTCCGTATACGATCGTTTACGATCGCGCTTGTTTGACCTGGATTTAAAACTCTTATATTAATTTGTAAATCAAAGAAACATACAGAATATACGTATGACGAAATCATATTAAAATTACGTACGAATTACACACGTGTTACATTTGCATCAACTGAGCGAGTTAAGTTCTTCTCTATGAAACAGTCGTCTTCTCAATCACTTATGGATTTCGCTAATCAACTTCGAGGTAATTCAACAACATGTCAATTTCCAGGTGATTTTTATGAAGACGCTTTGATTATAACTTTTGTTGGAGGATTACTGAATTCCACAGTTCGAAATCATCTCATGCAACAGGAACTGAAAACATTTAAAGAAACTCTTGATATTGCGACCACAATTAATTCTATATTGGTTCAAAGAACTAAATAAAACAAACGACAACAATCTAGGTGCATACATCATACTTATCTTATTTATTAACTTATGAAGTAATTTTATACTATCGTTTCACATCATTTCTAATGATATCAGACAAAATTCATATTGTATTTATGAGCAAACAGAAATTTTCAAATAGAAAATTGTGCTTGCCAACCGTTTTATCGATCTGATTTTCTTTGTCTCAGAAACTAGTAGCTTTTGCATGGAAGATTCTATTACCTCTTTTTATAGCACGTAATACAATGGTCTGTAGGAAAGAGATTCAGCTTTTACGAGCTAAACAGATGATCCTTAGAACAATAAAACTATATTCATGTGAAAAATTTTCAATCATATCAATCAACAATATGACACAATGTTTCTTATCATAAAGTGCTATACGTATTTTGTCTTTTCAAATGATAAACATGTGCATCTCAAGTCTGTCGTAGTAAAATACAGTTCAATAATTTATTCTATACTTCTCTCTCCACACTAAATAATTTTTGAACATATTTTATTTTGTCAATCAAGATAATCTGGAAGAATTCAAGTAAAAATAATACTTTACTTTGAATAAATTGATACCAACCTTCGTACTATAACAGCAATATAGCTAATTATCAGTTTTTAGATATATAGCAAATAAAAACTCATCGAATCGCTTAAGTTTCCGTTCTTTATTTTACAGTTTCGTGTTATCAAATGCCAAACTCAA
The DNA here is from genome assembly GCA_905250115.1 of Adineta steineri. Taxonomy (NCBI): domain Eukaryota; kingdom Metazoa; phylum Rotifera; class Eurotatoria; order Adinetida; family Adinetidae; genus Adineta; species Adineta steineri. The sequence continues at coordinate 459,038 of CAJNOI010000073.1, read as the reverse complement.
TTTGAAATAAGAAACGAAGACTTTCAAGAATAAAATCATCTATAAATTTAGTCAATTCAATGAGTTTTAAACATAGATAAAAATATTGATATTCACCTAGATTCGAATCTAGTCATTTTATCTAGTACTTATAGATATTATCAAAAGAAAATCATCTCTTTCACGATTATATATTTCATATATATATATGCAGTGGCGGCGGAGCGTGGAGGCTCAAGAGGCTTAAGCCTCACTTAGTTTTCAGCCCTTGAGGCTCAGCCTCACTTATTTTCGGATTGAATATTATCCTTTATTATCAGAATTTGTTATGTTTGGCATCTAACATAACTAGATATATATTCTGACATATCTATTTTTAGTGCGGTTCACCTATTTTTTATATGTTTTTCTTTTCTCTATTCTTTTATCGCATAGATATCATATACAGCTTATATATATCATGTATGTTTTTCTTTTCTTTTACTTGGATATTTCCCTTGTCTATATGGTACTCAGGTATTTCTCCCCTCTTCTTACATGTCTCCTTGTTCGCATGTTTAGTTTTTCCTCATTTCGTCTATATAAGTTTTATTCCCAAAACGTTTGGTTTTTTCAAGCGCATATTCACGTACACATATATATATATTATTACGGCAATAAAGAAGTAGCTCAGTAGTGATCAGATTGATTTATATCCTCTTCACAGTGTATTTAATGACTGAAAAACTTCCAAACATTCATTCATTTTTCTTTTTGACACACATATACAAAGAAAAGTCTCTGTTCAACTTTCGCATCGAAGAACGAACAGAGAAAGTTATTTTCTGGTACGCTCTGATTTATTTTATTTTCACGATGACCGTTGTAGTTTTTATTGAGGTCTAATAAAAAGAAGACTTATATTTTGCTTCATGCTTTAATAAAAGTCCACAGTAGAGAAAATATTGTGAGCCTCACTTAGGTTAATGACGCTCCGCCGCCCCTGTATATATGTATATATATATATGATTTATTTTCTTTTTTGCTTCTATTTTTTTTCGATCTTTCACGGCTCTTCTGTACAAATAACAGTACTTAATAATAAATCAATACAAAAGAAAGAAAAAAATGAACAACTAAAATGACACGCATAATACTAAACGTATTAAACAAAAAAGAAATGTGTGATATATACTCTTCTTTATGGACTTTCATTTTCAACAACATTCACAGGATCATTTTCAAAAGTAAATCCCCCAGCTGGAAATGCTGAATGTCCAAGACCATATAAATGTCCTGAATATTTTCCTTCATCAATAGAATCTTCGAAAAATAATTCTTTCATTTTAAAAAATGCTAAGCCTGTCATTAAACTATCACTACCAGCTTGATGTTGTGGACCAATACGTTCAATCTAAAATTATTTTAATAGAACATATATATAATCTTAAATTAATACAAAATATTTACTTCAAGTTGTTTAGCAACTTCTTCTAAACCACCTTTAAGGTTTTTACAACTTTTCATTAAATATTTAACATCATAAATAGTTGGAAAAAATATTTTTAATAATTCAAAAAATTCACTTTCAACATCTGGTAATAATTTTCCAGTAAGCATTTTTAAAAGATAACCAAAATCATAACCACTAAAGAAATTAAAATATTTTTTAGAGTTAAAAAATATAACTACATACGCATGAAATGAAAGCCATGTTACATTTTCCATAAATACAACACCTGAAGTTGTTAATAATTCAGCAAATAAATGTGGATCAATACCATCTTCTTCATGTTTTTTAAATTGTATACCCGATTTCTGCAGTAATTCTATGGAATCTTGTGCATACATATCCATCCTAAAAAAGAATTTCGCATTAGTATAATGTTTCTTCGTAATTACATGATGCATTCTACTAATTTTCGAATAGATCTCCTCGAATTCTCAATGAAAGTGAAGAAAAGCTTGTATATTACATTATATTCTTAAGGGAAACATTTCTTCGAAATATATTTACGTTAAATTAAAATTAAAATTGAATTGATACGAACAAACTCCTGGTGGACTTTTTCCTTGACTATCCATGAATGTTAAACCTAATTGAATAATTTTTAAAAAATCCACATTTAGTTTTAAACATTGATATTGATATTCTGCTGTTGATTTAAATTCTCCCAAAGGTCGAACAACAATACCGGGAAACTCTGTATCCTTTAAACGAAATAAATATATGAAATTTTACAGATCAAATCTCTTCATAATAAACAACTAACCATAGCAACATAATGATATTTAACAATTAATTTTCTTATAGCACGAAATTCTTCTTCAACATTATGTGCCCAAACATCTTTAATTGTATTAGATAAATCTGGTTCTTCTGGCATAATAGATGTAACTTTTCTAGAAAATCAATTTGAAAATCAATAATAAATATTATAAAGCAACGTACCTAAACTAATAATACATTATTAGTAAAGCAATAGTTTTATCAATGATTAATTCGTGTTGGAAAATAAAATGATGAAATCTATGATACACATGTACGTCAGTCAGAGAGAAACTTCACTAATTTCGTTAACCAATCATTTAGAAGATTTTTTGAAAGAAACTAAAGATTAGCGACATCTTTCATTCAAATATTTATTTTTTATTATTAAAACAGAAAAAAACGAAAATCTTATTCATCTTGGTGTAGTATTTCATTTTGATGATTATTTCCATCACATCTTGCTAAACATTCTTCTTTATTTTCAAAACGATTAGCATTGCCTAAAACATAAATATTAAACTTTTAAAATCAGATAATTTAGTTCTTGTACCATCACAACCGCCATAAACAAATTCTTCACATTGATTAGTTGATGGATTGAAATAAAATGAAGAAAACATTGCACGACATGGACCTGTAGCAAATGGTAATTCACATTCCGTAGGTCGTGCACAACGAGTAATAATTATCAATGAATTTAATAAAATAATAAGAAGAAACAATAACTTAGTCATATCTAAATATAAATGTATGTTATAGAATGAGAGCAAATTAAAAAAGAAACTACATGATGCTCTTGTTTTGAGACGATCACGTTATATGATGGAATTAAAAAAAAGAGAACGTTGACAAGCATGATATTAATACCTTATCAAATAGACGAATGATATGAATGATATCCGGTAAATATAACAAAAATCGCAATATACATCATTTGTAGTTTATATAAATATTAGAAAACTATTTCTCACCTCTACCATTAAGGAACAATTTTTTACCGATGACAATTTATAAATCCACTTTTATCAAACAGATTAAATTTTTAATTCTATATATTTATTTCATTTATAAATTTATTTTTCTTAATCTATATATATATTTTTAAATTATTCGAAGTCATCATTATACACAATGTATATAAAAGTATTAACAGAAGAAAAGAATTTCAAGTAGAAAAAAAAGAATTGATTTCATTTTCAATATTTAAAAGAAAACAGATTAAAATGCAGCATCGAGCGTTAACTGATGTCCAGTTGATGATGACATAACACCAGCTCGTTGATAATCACCAACACGTTTTTCAAAAAAATTTGTTTTACCACTTATTGATATATTATTCATAAAATCAAATGGACAATCACAATGATAAATCTATAGGAATTAAAAATATTCTTTAGAAACAAAGAAAAAAAAAAAATTATTATTGAAACTTACTTTTGAGCAACCAAGTTCAGTTAATAGACGATCAGCAACAAATTTAATATATTGTGCCATTGCTGAAGCATTCATTCCAACAAGTGAACATGGTAAAGCATCAGTAAGAAATTCAATTTCAATATTTACAGCATCACGAAGTATTTCTTCGATACGTTCAACACTTGGTTTATGTACAATATGTTGAAATAATAAACAAGCAAAATCTGTATGTAAACCCTAAAAGAAAATTACGAAAATTAATATACTAATCGGTTATGAATCTACATTTAAAATATTAACAAACCTCATCTCGACTAATTAATTCATTGCTAAATGTTAAACCAGGCATAACACCTCGTTCACGTAACCAAAAAATGGATGCAAATGATCCACTAAAAAATATTCCTTCAATACAAGCAAATGCAACTAAACGTTCAGCAAATGGAGTTTTTTCATTCATCCAACGAATAGCCCAATCTGCTTTCTTTTTAACAAAAGGTAATGTTGAAATAGCATTAAATAATATATCACTAGAAGAGATAATAAGAATGAATGTTATGAAATACATATGTAAATATTTTTTTTATTATCTTTACCGTTCATGTGTATCTGTTATATATGTATCAATTAATAAACTATACATTTCAGAATGAATATTTTCAATAGCTATTTGAAAACCATAGAAACAACGTGCTTCAGGTAATTGAACTTCGGATGAAAATTTTTCTATCTATAAAATCATAAATATTAAAACAAGGATTTTGTAAATAAATAACTTAACATACTAGATTTTCTCCAACAATTCCATCACTAGCAGCAAAAAATGCTAAGATATGTTTAATAAAATATTGTTCATCAGATGTTAAACATAACCAATGTTTCATATCATTAGCTAAATCAACTTCTTCACATGTCCATATAGATGCTAATGCACATTTATAAAACTTCCATATATCATGATATTTTATTGGAAATAAAACATAACGTGATGGATTTTCACGTAACAGTGGTTCATCATCGTCGAGAGACTTAATATTATCATTCTTAATAGAAAAAAGAAAGAAAGAAATTATAAATTGAATGATAAACAGTGTTTTTGAATTAAACTCATCATAGTATTATTATGTTGATTCTCTATATTTTTATACATACGTTTAATATATCTTTTTCACTAAGATCAGTTCCATTTGTTGAAATATAAATGTCTCGCATGGTATTAATCTATTAGAAAAATCGAATCAATGCTGAAACTTAGAATGTATGATGGTATATAAATATATTTTCTTCTGTATAGATCATAATGAAATGAAACAATGGTATAGTTATCTCTTTGTTTATGTTCGCTATATATAAATGCATTTCCAAGTAAAAACAAATGAACACATGTTGTAAAGTGAAGAACGTAAAAGTCTTTCTGTATGTGTAATTTAAAAGAATAGAAAATAAAAATGTCAGTGTATTAACTTTTGATGTACTGTTTAGATAGAAGAAAAAGTGCACTCTAACATGATCGATCATCTTGAAATCTTATTGAATAGAATAAAATAGTTTTAGGTATTTGTTAAAGTATCACTTCATGACATGAATATTTTTCTATAGAAATATTAGATTGATTTGAAATAACAGTGAAGTAATTTATCTATAATATTCCCAATGTCATATGTATAAGTTATCGACGTTTGAATAAATATAAACTTTCACTTTAAATAATAATTATACTTAATAAATATTTATGCATCAAAGTAATCTTATGCATTATACAACCATCAAACATATTAGATGAATGTGTAAAGCACATTACATCCAGAATATACACACACCCAAAATTATCGAACTCTTTTTTTCTCGTATATTCAGTTTAATGATATGTTACTCATATTATACCATTACATATCTAGTAACGCTCTCTGTCAAACATCTAAGTATGATGATTAGATAATGAGAAATCGTGGTAAGACATCAAATCAAACACCAAAAGATTATTTATTTAAAATTTAAAACAAAAAACATAATTGATTAACATACCATGAATAAATGATTATTCGTTTCATTTTTTTCTCATTGATAATAAATACGAATTGACTAATTCAACTAGACTATGTATCAATGATATATCGACATACATATCGCACTTTTTTAACTTTCTCTTCATCATACGAGGCCTTGTGTAACAATATAATATAATAATTCAATTCATCTAAGTTATTCTTTTATAAGTTGTTTTATTCTACGATTACTATTTAAACTAATATATCTTGTTTATTACAGAAAATACTCTTGTAAAGAGGTACAAATTTAAATGTTTGAGAGAGTCATTTATATACCCTATCAGTGGACTTTCTCCATTACATTTTAATTATTTACAAAGATCTGCATACGCGCTCACAAAACACAAAAAAAAAGACTTAATTAAATAACAAATCAACAAAACATTCTTTTATTTCTTGAATATTCTCTATAATTTCTTTTTTACAATTTCAATACTCTCTGTCACATCTTTAATAAGAGGATGAGTTCGAAGTAATGCACGTTGTCTGATATCTGGAACACGTTCATAATTTGAAAGTGCTTTCGAATAGTCTTTCATATTTCTAAAAATTCGATCAGTCTTGGTGTAAGAAGTACTCAAATGAGAACGTTTTGAAAGAAGAGTTTTTTGATAGATTTCCAGTGCTTTTTTGTAAAATGGTAGTGATTTTGAGTACTCTCCCATCTTGGAATACACCAAACCAACGTTGTTGTATGAAATAGCCAATGAAGGATGATTTAAGGGTAGAGTTTTTTGTTGAATTTCAATTGCTTTTTCACAAAACGAAAGCGCTTTAGCGTACTCTCCGATACTGTAATAAACCGAACCGATGTTATTGTATAAAGTAGCCAAATCAGGATGATAGTAACGAAGAGTTTGGTGACAGATTTCAAGGTCTTTTTCGTAAAATGAAAGTGCTTTCGAATACTCTCCCATATTGTGATACACACTACCGATATTACTGTATGAAGTACCCAACGAAGGATGATTTGAAGGGAGAGTTTTTTGTCGAATTTCAAGTGCTTTTTCATAAAATGAAAGTGCTTTCGAGTCCTCTCCCATGCTGTAATAAACGCTACCAATGTTACCGTATGAAGTAGCCAATGAAGGATGATTTGATGGAAGAGTTTTTTCGCAGATTTCAAGATCTTTTTCGTAAAATGTAAGTGCTTTCGAATATTCTCTCATATTTTTATACACACTTCCAATGTTGTTGTATGAGGTAGCCAAATCAGGATGATTTGACGGAAGAGTTTTTTGTTTAATTTCAAAGCCTTTTTCATAAAACGTAAGTGCTTTCGAGTACTCTTCCATGCTATCGTATACACCACCGATGTTGTTGAATGAGGTTGCCAAATCAGGATGATTTGCAGGAAGAGTTTTTTCACAGATTTCAAGTGCTTGTTCGTGAGATGAAAGTGCTTTAGAATACTCTCCCATATTATAATACACGCTACCAATATTATTATACGAGATAGCCAAATCAGGGTGATTTGAAGGAAGAGTTTTTTGATAGATTTCAAGTGCTTTTTCATGCGATGAAAGTGCTTTCGAATACTCTCCCATGTTTTTATACATACTACCGATGTTGTTATATGAAATAGCCAATGAAGGATGATTTGAAGGAAGAGTTTTTCGTTTAATTTCAAGTGCTTTTTCATAAAATGAAAGTGCTTTTGAGTACTCTCCCATATGGTAATACACCAAACCGATGTTATTGTATGAAGTAGCCAAATTAGGATGATTTGATGGAAGACTGTTTTGACAGATTTCAAGATCTTTTTCGTAAAACGAAAGTGCTTTCGAGTACTCTCCCATATAGTCGTACACACTGCCGATGTTGCCGTATGTAGTAGCCAAATTAGGGTGATTTGACGGAAGAGTTTTTTGTTGAATTTCAAGTCCTTGTTTGGCATACGAAATAGCTTTTGCATAGTCACCTTGATTCGAGTGCACTAATCCAAGCTGATTGTAATAAAACGCTTTTTCATCTTCATTAGATGTTTGTTCGAGTAATACGTTATAAAGTTCTTCAGCCTTATTAAATTGACCGATTCTAAGCAATAAATTGCCCAATCTCTCCCATCCATTACCACCACCAGCTTCTTCTCGTATCCGATCAGTAAGTAATCGTAATTGTTGGTCATCATCCGACGTTAATTGTAATTCGACTTGATAAAGTTGATTCATATTGTCCATGTGTTCTATTGCACCCACTCGGAAGACAGTGTGCATTGAGAAGAGAATTTCTTCTTCTTCCGTAAAATAACTCTCTTCATTTATGGAAGCAAATGGTGGTGATTTAATATAAGGATCAATTGACATTATAAATAGAAGGCCTACTTTCCCCGGTTCTGTTGAAGCACCTCGAGCATAATAGATGGACACTTCTTTATCTTTACTGGTGGACAAGAAATTGTTAAATGACATAAGTCCACCTTTTGCTTTTTGAAGTTTTTTAAAGTCTGATTGCATAAGACCTTGTCCCCGATACACTAAAAAAGGTTTGCCATGATAACTATTAACCTGTTGTTGGTATAGTTGTTGGATCTGTTGGTGAAGATCATGAATGAAAAAACCCATATTAATAATGGTATCGCCTTCCATAGAGCGTAGAGCATAATTCAGCATAGAATATATAAATGATGGACAAGTGTACCACCAAATAGCTGATCGAGGCTGGTATTTTTTTTCCAATTCCTCGATATTCTTTGCCGATCCGCAGTCATGATGCCGACAATAAGCTGTAAACTGTTTGATCGCCTGTTCATCATGTTTCATATCAAGAAGAATTTCCTTGAATATTTGAGTATACATAAAAGTAGGCTCTAACTGATTTAAATTATCTGTTGAAGCCATTTCATTGGCCGTGATAAAACTCATGGCTATCGAGTCGTGATGATATTGTATAATATCTGATTGTAATCTTCGACAGATCTGTTCGATATTTGTATGTATACCTTTAACTTTTGCCCAGTTTTGTGTCCATTCTTCATGTAGGATTTTAATATTATCCAAGATATAAACACCATGCAGCTGAGGAATATCATTAATGAGGGGCATTATTTGTTGACACATAGTATCTTTGACAATGAGAAATGACTTGATGTCTTTTTGAGTATCTGTAAGAAAGTCAATGCATGCATCTTTTTCCTTGAAGACATTGACATCACCAGTAATAGTTTGTATTTGTTTTAATGTATTTTCATAATCTTTGTTTGTTTGGTCGATGCTGGTATCTACCCATAGGAGAAGGTAATTTTGAGCCATTCGTTGTCTTGGTTGACGAATGTTGGATGAGGATATTGATTTTGATGTTGTTGTATGGTCTGCTTTTAATTTTTGTGCACCCATTCCACTTTGAAATGTACGCTATTTTTTGCGTGAAATGAAATTGGTAATAATTGGTTTAATGAATAACTAAAATTCGTCTCGTTTATTTATGTAAGTAGTGACTTGTTTTTTTCCCCATTATTCATCGACTCCCCAATGTTGGTTTTATTCATTGTGACTCAAGGACAAATTCCATTTAGTTACTTTTGAAAATAATAACGTGAAGAGTAGGAAACAGATCAAAGTAAATAAATTTATTGATGTCAAGCTAGTAGGAAGGTTATTCACGTTTAAGATACGATCGACCAATCCAAAAAAAGGCACGAAATACCTATTCAGATCCATAAAATACCTAATGCACTTCGTAGTCACCACTTCGAATTGTCGTTCGACAAACTGTGAAACGGATCGACTCTGATCCTACGAACGATTTTCGAAATACTGAAAAAATACGTTTCGGCTGCATGGCTAAAGAAATACTTTTTCTTGAGGCAACACTGCCACGCTCTAGTGATCAATTATCTCACAAATAAAATACTGCCTAAACTTCTAGCGATCATATTTCGCTGCACAATTTTTCAGCTCTAGGAATTCGTATTTGAGGCATTCTGTGACAAATTCATGAGAAGGGTAACACTCTTCAATATCGGCAACAATTAACCATCTTTTTTATAGGAAAAGAACATCCAAGTGACGCTTTGATTTGTCTTATAACATATAAAAACCAAAGACGATTGGCGACTGAGAAATGGACATAGAGATAAAACGGACCTTGTTAAGCCATAACTTGATGTGTTCTAATCAATAATGAAATCAAAAAATTTAAAGGTGTATTCTCTTACATTTTGTTGTGTATTTTTAATAGTAAATTAAATGTAATTACGCTCTAAAAAAATTGGTGCTCTACTAAACTCCCAAAAAAAGGTTTCACCGTTACGAAAAAGTCTCCAAGTATGTTGAAAGTTTGAAAAATTCTATGAAACCATTAAAGGATTGTTCCGTGTGTCAGGGGAAAGAATCTTCTCCTACAAAACCTTTAGAGTTCCACATGAAACCCTAATAGTTTCGTGTTTCCCCACAGAAACTTTTTCTGGTGTCCTGAACTCAAGAAAACGGTTTCGTAGAATTTTTTATTGTGTTTTTCAAACTTTCAACATGCTTGGAGACTTTTTGGTTACGACGAAACCTTTTTTGAGGGTTCAGTAGAGCACCAATATTTTTTAGAGTGTACTGTCTCAAGCAAGTACATACTTCTTGCTAATGCATTCAAAATAACAACTGTATATTTCATATTTGGATATCTGTGTGAGCCTGCACAAGAATCTCAATAAAGACGTATGGATATTAACAAAAACTGAAGAAGATTTTGCATTGTTTGTAGTTTTTTTTTTTGAATGTAGATTGCGTTCCAAAACGGTCGAACAGCATAGAAAGGAAATTTAAAAAACGAAACAAGAAGCAATCCAAACCGAAATCTCTCAAATGTCTGCTAACCTGAAAATGAATCAAATGTTATCATATATTCATAAGTTATGGAAAGAGAAAAAAACTATCTTTATTAACATCACTTATTACATATACAGCGACTGCTTCATCATCTATTTCAACAACTTTGTTTGTTACTCTTAGAGATAAAGTTCTCCTTGCTGAATGATATAAAAGATTCGTCTTTTATTTTAAACTGCTCAAAGCAAAATAATGTACTGAATGATTTAAATACAGTCAATGAGCAAGTAGTTATTCCTTGTTGTAAAATATTTCCATCGTAGAACCAAATAGTTGTAATTGAGTGTGTGCAAGACAATACGTTTATCTATATATAGCATGATTTATTCGAAGTATTACTATCATTTTCAAATTTTTGCGAAAGAAATCGAATAGTTTTACTTCATTACATCTGTTCGAGCTCATTTTTTGATTGTAGAATAGATCTAATATTTCTCTTCATACAATCTATATAATTTTCTTCTAAAGGTTTCATGAAAGAAGTACTGATGAGCAAATATTCAATTCGTAATGTATTTCCAATCCGTTAGAATATTTCATTTTATGTTAGCAAGAAAAAAAGTATTGACTTTGAACTTTAAAACTTTCTTTTTTTTGTTTTTATTTAATCATAGTCGTTGATTTTTTTTTCTGTTTAACAATAAAAACAACAATTACAACAACTATTGGTTTTTCCATATATCTTTAGAATTCCAAGAGGAAAAAATTTCATTTTGTTTTCTTTTATTTTGCTGTTGCTACTATTGTTTTAAGATTATTATTAATAATGAGTAAGTTTGTTTTCCATATTTCAAGTTTTTCTTTTAATGATTGCCAATGTTGTTTTGTAAATGTTCGTTGAACAGTACTATCAATAATAACTTTTCGAGCAAGATGATCGATTTTACAACGTATCATTTTCGTTCGAACAGCTAAAAGCAAATAAATAAATAAATAACTTTAATTTATTGTTTTTTTTTCGTATTTACCTTCGATAATAAATGATTCGATATCATCTGTTGATATTTGCATTTCTTTTTCAATGGTATCAAATGTAACTTCTTTTTGATTTTCAGCACTTTGAAGAAATGTTAACAAACGCATTTTGGTTACATTTCGATCATGTTTAATACCTAAATATATAATTATAAATTAATTATTTTCTTCGATAAATTTATATTTATACCTGATGATTCAATAAAGGCTTTTTGCTTATTATAAAATTCTAAATAATCTTGTAAACGGCCGGAAACAAAAATATTTAATAACTAAATAAATACAATAAAATAAAATAAAATATTCGAAATTAATTATTGATTTACATTATGAATATTTTCTCCTTCAAGAACTTTCACCGGTTCAAGTAAAAGTAAATGATCCATAACGAATACATTAGGATCATTTATACTATTGATAATACATCTATTAAAAGAAAAAGAATATATAATAAAATTAATTTTATTTAAATGTATACTTGATTGCATCAGTACGAGCTTTTGATGCTGTTTCTTTTGTATATGTACCAAGTAATTCCAGTAAAAGTTGTAAAGCATTGGCACTAGAGATAAAGTAGAATAGATAAATCATAAATAAAATTAATATATTTAAGGAAAATACATACGAATCTCCAGTAGCTGCATATGCTTCATGCATACTTTGATAGAGTTCTTGAACTTGTTCAGTTGATACTTTCCAATCTTTTACCCATTTTTTGACCTACGATTGAAAATATGAATAATGTAATTCTTGCAACAATAAAATACATTTAATAGTTCGATACTGAACTATCAACTGAAATAATATTTAATGTAATCCGATTATTATTAAGATTAGTTGAAAACTATATTATGTCTAATTGTCATCTTTATTTGCAGATAAGAATAGAATTTAAGTATTCGTACTAGTTATAATCACTAACAATAAAAATATATATAAGCCTTATTTACGTGAAACATTTTTGTTAGAATATGTCTCTTTTTGTATCATATTTGATGCTCTATCTTTCGACATACTCTAAGACTATTTCGTACGTCATATTGTTGACCATACTAGAATTCAAATAAAAAGTATTTACAACCTCGTTATAAGCTGGTCGAGATTTATAAGAAGGTGCTTGATGAACATAAGCTTTCCACGGAAATTTGCTTTCCAGAAAGTCGGCCGCAAAGCTATTACTCGTCAGAATGGACGTTAACATAGTATGGATGTAGATGTGTTTTAGATGTATTTTATCTAATTCCTAAATTAACTAACTATCTGACTTAAATATACACAGCAATGATATTAGAGATTATTAAAATTGAGACATAATGCACACATATTTAGCGAGCTAGTGACCGTGTTTATAGGTGCTAACGAGCATGATTACTGTGGAAAAATACATAATATGTTTTTTTGAATAATACCTGATTAATTCCAACTGAAACAGCATTAATGCATCGATGATTTCGTGCACATTTGATTAAATCAATTAGAATTCGATATTTATCCGTATTACTGCGTTCTGGTACAACGTAAATCAAATTTGTTAACCTATAGAAAACACATACATATTATATTTTTCTTTTATGATTTTTTTTAACTTACACTCGAAGTTTCATTGGTCCATATTTTTCTGGTAGATTTGCATTGACAATTGCTTCGGAAAAACTTGCAATCGGTCGATTAATTTTATCTTCAGGTACAAGTAAAATTAAACTCATTACGGAATTAAGAAACATTTCCATTTCTAATAAAATAAATATTTTTTATTTCTCTATCAATTAACAAAGATCATAGTTTTCTTTACCTCCTTCTGCTATTGTTTCTTTAAGTACATTTCTTAATTCATTTATAATCGATTTAACTTTATCTTCTAATTCATTTGTACCACCCTCGACATCTTGTTGACAACCATGATCACGCATAAATTTTTCAATATCTTTCAACTAGAAAATTTCGATTATAAATAAAAATATCAAAAAAGGAAACGAAATATACTTGAGGTTCCGGTTCGATGTCAGAGAAAACAGCAGCAACGCATGTTGCTATACAGAAATGAAATGAAAAATTACGTTCATCTATACAAAACAAAACTTACTTGAAATATCTTCTTTCATTCTTTTAAGAATTGTTATTATCTACAAATATAACATATTTTTAGTATAGACACAAATAAAAAAAACACAAATACACACGTACACACAGATTATCAATTGTCAAATAAATTAATTTTTATATTTAAGAAACATATACAAAAAAAAAACTTAACAAATTTTTCTTTTAAGAAAATCGAAGAAAGGAAAAACAGATTTAATAGATATACTGTCGATAAAAAAAATGACAAATTTTGATTAATTGGATTCATAAGCATTCATTAATTATCATACTACTATGATCTGATAATTTTTCTTGTTCATGTTTTACTTGATTAAGAAATAATTTAGACATTTCATATTGTTTCGATAATGATAAACCTTGAGTTAAGATTAAAACAGCTTCAATACGTGTCTGATCAATATTATTTTCTAATATTAATCGATTACGTATATCATCTATTGTTCGAAATTGATCATTAGAAGATAGACTAAAAATATAAAAGAAAATAATTGTTTGCTTCACATGTTTTCTGTAAGATAATGTTAATATTCAGTAGAAATTGAATACATTTATATGAACAAAAAAGTGAATGAAATAGATCAGTCAGTCTAATATCGCAATAAATAAATTATATAACATGAGATATTGATGATACGATTGGGCAATGACCCGAACCCAAACTGTTTAAGTTTGGTGAGTTTGGGTTTAGTACCCAATCCCCCAAACAGTTTGGGTGCCAAACCCAGACTTAAACCCAAACCCACACCCACCCACCCTCAAAATAAATGCTATGGTAAGATTTAAATTCAAAAGTCATACTTTATAGATTCATATTCAGAATTGACATGATTATTAATACCATTTTGTGAACTAGTCGAACGTATATCTCCTGATGCAGATGATAATTGATCTAAAAGAAAAATCGTTGAAATTGTTTTTTTATAATTCACTTATATTCTTACTAAATGAATCACTAAGACTATCACTTGATGATATTAATGATAATGGTCTTTGCTTAATACTTGAAGATCGTGATGGAAGTAATAAAATATCATTATTATTTACTGGTGGAAATTGATGTAATTGAAATCGTTGAGGAATATTTGAAATTAATTTCATATTCACAGGACGAGGAGGAATAGGAGGAGGAGGAGGAGATGAAGATATTTGATTATCTGATAAAACATTCATATTATGATTATTCTCATTATTTATTGGACGAGTAGTTGCAAGTGATTGTAAGTTTTGAACATTTGGATTGGCGTCTATCTTTTGCTAAATAAACAAGATTAATTTAATTAAACAAAAATTAAAGTTCGCTTTATTTACATCATCGAATTCATTTGGACTTGATTCTTTTTTATTTTCTATTGTTGAATTATCAAATGGATTAACAATAACGGATTCAAAACCTTTTATTTCACCACGACAAAATGGACATAATGGTGGCGGTTTGATATTCTTTTGATTCTAATAAAATATTTTTTATAATAATAAGGAAAAAAAAATATGCCATAATTCTACCTGCCAAGATATTAAACAACTTTGGCATATTAAATGACCACATGGTTGAATTTTACTATCTTTATTATTAACTGAACATATTTTACATAATTCAAAACTTGTACCCATATTACAATATATTGAAAATTCTTCTTCGGATACAAATATACGATCAGATTCTGTTGGTCTTAAAGCCGAAGATAAATCAATATGAAGATTTTTTCCATTGGGATATTTATAACTACGAAAAAACAAATTTTTATTTTATTATTATAATAAGAAAAATTGAAATTCCTAAACTTACTATCCTTCTCGTTCTCCATCGATTAATGATTGAATTAATGGTTTTGTTTGTGGTATCGTTTGAAGTATTGTATTTTGTAATGTTACATAGCCGATAGCCCATTGACCAAGTCGTGTACAACTCAATCGAAATACATAACTACCTGGTTTATCCGTACAATTTGTTAATATTGCTTTCACTTCATCATATGTCATAAATGCCATAAAACCGGGATGAGTTATAGCTAATAATTTCCAGTTGGTTAATAGTGATGACCATGGATGAAATAATCTATTTTATATAATATAAATTGTCTTATGGAAGTAGTAGAAGGTGATATAGAAATCCAGAAAAGTATTTCTCCTGACATCTATATTGGAGACATGTCTAATTATGCAATGACTTTTAAACTCATTGAAATATATATGTAATACTATGAAGACATAACGAAATAGTTTACAAGAGAAAAGAAACAGAAAAATATGAATGGACAGCGAATTTATGCTTAGAAAATATATTGCGTAATTTATTTTTCTAACATCTCAAAAATATTTTTATTAATAATAGATTTTTACCTTGTAAAAACATCAAATTCAAATATTGATACATGATTATTATTTGTTAAATCAATTGTATTTTGTAAAGCTATTGATTCATTATATGAATGTATTTGATGAATAGAATTTAATTTTTCTTTAAATTCTTTCCATGGTATAATAGTTCTAGGAGATGAAAATTATTTTTACAGATAAATACTATGTTGTTTGTTATTATTTTTACCTTTCATTAAAATTACTTTTCCAAAATTCATTTGCTTCTTGTTTTGTTAAACGAAAACGTTCACCTTCAAATATTCCATCTTTAAATAAAGATTTTAATTCAGTTAAATTATGTGAAAAATATAATGAAAATTTTATAAATTGTTTTCGATAATTTGATTGTTCATCATACATATGATGACCAGCACGTTTAAAACATTCAATTGTTTTTGTACATAAATCAATAAGATTATCAATAAATATACGAAAATATTCAATATCATTTAATATATGTAAACGATCTTCATAATTCGTAATTATTTCACGTAATATTTGATAAAAATCTGGTAGAATATCAAGCATATATGGTGGAGAATTTTTTAAATTCATTTTTGGCATTTGACAATATTTTACAATACGATCCATTTGTTTCCATACTTTTTCAATAGATCGTTTATCAATACGTGTAAATGGACGGCTTTGATAAGAATTATTTGAATTTAATGTAATAGGCAATGCATCATTTGTTGTATCTTGCCTTGAACCAAGAATACGACGTCGAAAATTAGATGCTACTGCTTGAGCCATGATATATTATTTCATCTACAAAAAAAATTTATTACTTAAAAATTGAATTAATTATTTAAAAAACAAATCAAAATGTGAGATTTTTGTTTGTTATGACTATGAGAAATATATTTTCTCGAGAATTTAGTTACAGATGTCAGATCACATTTAAAAAATAGACAAGTTTACATTAGACATGGTACATTTCTGATGAATTAATCGGTGGATTCGATTTATTTAAATCAAATGGACATAACCAACATATCAATGGACCTGAAATAAAATAAAATAAAAAACAAATTAAGAAATGTTAATGATTAAATTCTTACCAGAACCAAAAACTTTTCGAAATAGAACACGTTTTGGTGGGAGAATTTGTTGTGCCATTCGAGAACTTTCGCTTAATTTTAAATTATCAATCAAACTACGATCAGTTACGATCGATTGTAGTTGATCAACAAATACCGTTATAACAAATATACCAAATAAACATGATTCAACACATATTACTACGGCATGAACTCTATTTAATTTGCGAAGAAAAAGAAACTTATTGAATAAATACATAAGAAATAATTAACTTACATCTGAGCTTCAGTTTTTTCAGGAAAAACAATTAATGTCCAGATAATAAATATTACTGAATAAACGCTTGTTGCTCCTAATAGATTCGAATAAAAGTTTTACAATGATATATTTATTAATTTTTATTACCAATATAGAAAAGAAATAAAATGAAATATTTTTGATTAAATTCACCGACACAATTGTTCACCCCTGAAAATAAAAATAATTTTTCTAATAAAAAAATTACATTGATGCGATTTTGACATACATGGGCAATGATGATCCAATCTAAAATAAAAATAATATTCGTCAACTATATGTTTAATCAATGGAATCAAGCGGATAGAACTCAGAGATACTCCTTTAGATGGCTATTCTGATCTAAGTTTCGTAACTTCGGACTAATAAAGAATTGTTATGTCTAATTGATTAACAAGGGTTATCCTAAGCGCTCATAGAATATTCTTTAAAAAATAGCCTATGAATATGATATCTTACTTTCTGACGCATCGTTTGCATATCCTAAATAAAAAAGAGATATATTAATTTTTTAAATCAAAGAAAAAAATCAAATCTACCTGCAATGATGTGCACGAGGTGGTCGATATGTATCGCATCGATTACAAACTAATTAAAACAATATATTTTTATTTATTAAATAAACAAACGTTGTCTTACGTACCTGTCCAACCTTCTTCAGTTGGCTGAATAAAAAGAAAACTTTATTAAAAGAAAATACTTTTGATAATTTTTTACTTTTATAAGATTATTTGAACTATCACCATTTTTGACATCGGAAAAATCAATTGCTTTTTTTGGTAATGGTACAAAACCTGGATCAAAATATGCTGCACGTCCATGTGAAATAATTGAAAAAAAAACAAGTGTACAAATAATTAACGCATTCAATGTTCCATAAAGACTAAAGACAAAAAAAAAGATTTTATTTATTTTTATATATTATGAATAAAATAAAATAAACCTTTCGTTAAATAATGGCAGAATTAAAACAAAAAGAATAACATAAAGACAATGCAAAAGCATTGCATATGTTAATGCAATACAGACGATTCCACATGGATCTTTTCGACATAACATTTTTTTTTTATTCGAATCTAAATTAATTCAATAAGAAGGAATAAACATTATACTACAAAACAAATATATAATTTCCTATTGGTTTTTATATCCAGACCAATTGCAGTTTGAATAGAGAGTATTTAGAATGTCTACTAGCGCAATCTAATATTAATCTGATGGAATAATAAGGAAGAAAACAAAATAAAACTCTTAAATAGAATGAATTCTGATGCTATAATCGACTTTTTAAGTGGAATAACCGGTAAAATTATTACATATTTTTATTTCGAATACATTATTTCCTAATATTCAATAAAGGTGCAACAGCGTCAGTTTATGTTGGACAACCATTAGATACAATCAAAACTAAATTACAAACATTTCCGAATCATTATAAAAATTCTTTAGATTGTGGACAAAAAATTTTCTATCGAGATGGTTTACGTGGATTTTATGCTGGAACTTTACCATCGGTACTTGCGAATGCTGCAGGTTTTTATTTGTTTTTTTCGAAATTAATTTTTTAAATAAATAAATATATTAGAGAATGGAATTTTATTTATGGCTTATGGTCAGTGTCAAAATATGATTGCTTTAGTAAGAAATAAAACAGATAAAGAACAGTTAACTCCGTTAGAAAATATGGCAGCTGGAAGTTTTGCAGCTGTATTTTCATCATTTGCATTATGTCCAGTTGAATTAATTAAATGTCGAATACAAACATTGAATGATATGCCAATGATAAATTCATCAAATGTAAAAAATAAAATAATGTAAAAATATTTTTTAAGAAACATATTTCTTGGCTTAATTTTCAATGTTTTTTTAGCTCACCAATTGATATGACTCGCAATATAATACGTCAGGAAGGTGTTCGTGGTTTATTTCGTGGTTTAACAACAACATTAATGAGAGAATGTCCAGGTTATGGATGTTTTTTTGGAGGTTATGAATTAACAAGATCACTTTTAATCAATGAAAATCAAAAAAAAGGCGATATTGGTAATAAAATCTACATTCATAAATGTTATGTTAATCATCTCTCTATAGGTTTTATAAAAACTTGGATATCCGGTGGAATGGCTGGTATATGTTTTTGGATAATTATGTTTCCTATTGATGCAATCAAATCACGTATACAAGTATTTAATCCAAAAATCAATTTCGTAAAATATACTTTAAATATAATAAAACATGAAGGTAGAAATTCTTTGGGTGTTTTTCAATTAATTCAAAATATTTATTTTTATTTTATAGGTTTTCTTGCTCTCTATGCAGGTTTATTACCGACTCTCATTCGTACTTTTTTAGCTACCGGTACATTGTTTATAACTTATGAACAAGTTCGATCAATACTTCATCGTGCAATTTAAATTTAGTCAATTAAATTTATATTTTCTGATCTTAATTAGTTTATTTTTTTAAATAACCCGACAAAATTTTATTTTTTTATTTTATAATAAATAAATGTAATTATTTTTCCTTTTTTGTTTTGTTTTTATATATTGTATTAAATACATAAGATGATCGATTGGTATGGATAAAATAAATACAAATTATCAACAAACAATAATTTCTTCTGCTGTACGTCGTGGTACATCGATACTTGCACTTAATTGTGCTCATAATCGATTAATAGCTGCTGGACAACAGAGTAAGAATTAAAAATTGAGGAGTTTTTGTATGTTATATTTTTATTTAAATAGATTTTCAATTATTTTCTATTGAACAAATTGATCAGACTGAACAGTTTAAAGAACTTTATGATTTTCGTAATACATCAAGACCATCAGCTATACCACGATATGCATTACAACCTAAAGATGTTAGTTGGAGTCCTCATGATGGTAATTAATTAATTTCATGTTTTATTCAAATAATAAAAAAAATTCCTTTTTATTTCGTCAGAAAATTGTTTTGCCACTGCAAGTAGTACATGCGGACATTTATACACCTGGGATATTAATCGATTAGATATTGTTAATCAAATGAATCTTCATAGTACAATTATTAATCGAACACAATTTCATCCAAAACGTAAATTGCATAGAGAAAAACTTAAATAAAAGTATATTTCTATCATTTAGATCCATATATGCTATTGACTGCGTCTCAAGATGGATCTGCAAAGGTATTTTTTTGGTTTATTAACACGTTGACTGCCCGGTGCATCATATGTGATGCACGATACTTTGGACTGAGACGTTCCGTGCATCACATATGATGCACTGGACATAATGAAATCCTAAAAAACATAGCGCTTTGCTTTTATTTGAGAAAAAAATGAATGCTCAATTTCAGATGTTTTATTACAAAAAAGTGTTTCAATATAAAACAAACTTTTCTTCTTTACCAATTTAAATGGAAATAAAAGAATAGTCGTTAGTTCCAGTAATGATGTATAGTAACACTCATAAAGCATGCTAAGCAGAATGGTTTCTTGTACTGTTTTCATTCTGTGGACACTTGTCTGCATTTTTTTCTTTTCGCTCCGTTTGTTAACCTGACCAGTTTCCTGCTCTATATGTTGTTCAGACATATTCTCTTCTTCGTCATATTTTATTTCTGAAACGTTTGGTACTTCCTAGCTCGTTTATATATATATAAAATTATCGTGTCTCCGATAGAGTTAGTTCAGTATTATTCTAAGAGAGGCAATTTGAATCATGTATTGCATGTAAAAAAAACATCGAGCCTATGTTTAAAAGTTATTTTCGACGTGTTAAATAAGAGATCGATTTAAGCCTTGTATTGTTCAGAAAAGAATCTACATAATAGAAATGACTTCTGTTATTTATTCTATTCATATAAATATTTGTTTTATTTTTAGTTAACTGATTGTCGAATAAATGATAATGGTAGAGTTGTAACAACATTTCGACATACAAGTAAAGAAGGATTTCGTGATATTGATATCAATATCTCGAATACAGATAAATTTGCTGCTGCAATAAGTGATCAATATTCTGTACCTGTAAGTTATTATAATATCGATAAAAGAAAACAAATCTTATTCTCCTATATTTTTTTTTATAGATTTGGGATATTCGACAGCCAGCACAACCTGAATTTTCTGTACTTACACGAGATAAAGTATTATGTGTTGCATGGAATCCTCATGAACGTTCTTGGCTTGCTACCGGTGGTACTGGCGGTCATGATCGAACCATACGTGTAAGTTAAAATCACGCATTTGCGGAAAAAACAATTTCTTCACTTTTTTTTTAAATTAAAATAAAAAGGTTTGGGATGCGAAAGGTAATGATAATCGACAAGATCCATTATTTACAGTATATACATTTGGTCAAGTAACAAAATTTAGTTGGCGTCCAGCATGTCGTTATCATATTGCATCTTTTACACGTACTAGTGATCAACATATTCATGTTTGGGATATTCGACGAGCTTATTTACCCCATGCAACCTTTTGTCATCATCGAAGTATGAAAAATAAAATAATTATTCTCAATTTTAATAATAAATCTATATAGATGATATTGGAGATTTTATTTGGCGATCAAATTCAGATAATATTATTTCAGTAGATCGTGATGATTGTCTTATTCATGCCCATTTATCTAGTGCAATAAAAAGTGATCAAGTTACATCATTATTTTCTTTAGATGTTACTTCAAAAGGCTCTGTACATATATCTATACCAAATATTGATAATGAATATGTACGTTCATTATATAATGAACGACATATTCCATCATCAACAACTAGTCTACAGAAATTCTATTCACAAGAAACTATATCAACATTTTTAAAATGGAATAAAGTTATTGAAGGCAAAAGTATACTTGGAATTTATTCAAATACTCTTCATGATAATTCTGTGCAATTATTTCATCAATTTGCTCGACGATGGATATTTGGAAATGGAGATAAATCAATAAAAGCATTAGTAAATATTTGTAATATTAATGGTGATGTTGCTGATAAATTAAATCGACCAGATTTAAAAGCAACATGGGAAGTTATTAAATTGTTATATGATGATTCTGTTAAAACGAAAGATCATCGTCATACATCATCTAAACGTTCTCGATCAGGAACTAAAAGTTTTCATATGAGTGATTCTCGAGGTAGTCATTATCAACAAACTGGAAGAAGACCAACTAACATAGATAAGCAAAAAAATCGATTAAATGAAGAATTAAATAATAATGACAGAAAAGAAAAATTACAAGATCATAGAAAACCATCCAATTCAAAATTGAGTAAGAATTAATTCAATTTATAGATGAAAGTAGTTGGATGTTCATACAGTATGCTATTTTTCTTTTCCTTTTAGTGATGATTGATGATACAGATACGTACATTGTTCGAGATGTTCTCACAGATGATATCATTTTTATTTCACCTGAAGATCTTGCGAATAATGACAATGTTGATGATATGCCTTATGGTTATAATGTAAATTTTGAAAAAAATTTCTTTCTATTTTATAGAATAATATTGTATTTTAATATTAGTTTGATCATGAATTAAAACGAGATTCATTTTCAATACCATTAATATCAGATGAAATGTTACAAGCAATAAATAATGATGATGATTATAATATTTTTTCAACAGATCGAATAACTCGTCAATTTCCTGAAGTAATGATGATTGAAGATGGTGTTGAATTAGAAAGTGACGACGAATGTGAAGAGTAAGTTGAAATTATTTTCTTTATTGAGAAGAAAAAGTATTTTATATGTTGAATGACGTTAATAAATTGGTAGTAATATCAAGGAGGGAACAGCGAACTTCAAGACTTCAATAAGCTACACTTCATTTTTTCGAAAGATTTCAGAAGACTATAAGAGACTTCAACGGACTTCACAGATTTCAAAAGACTTCATAGACTTCAAGAGACTTCATAAACTTTCAGGGATTTCGAAGACTTCAAGAGACTTCCAAGGCTTCATGCATGAAGTCTCTGTTATTTCTCCCTCGTCTCCCCGTAAAATAAATGCATCTATAAAAATATTAGAAGATTTCATAAGTCTTCATGAGACTTCTAAAGACTTCAAAGACTTCAATGATTTCGTGAGACTTAACGAGACTTCATGCCTGAAGTCTCTGTTGTTTACTCTTTGAATAATATAAACAAATATTTATGATACATTTTATTGTTACTAAATAAACGAAGGAATAAGTTCTTACGATGACTATATATATATACTATTAGTAGATTCAGTACAGATATTGAGCTTTTAATATATCAACTGTTGGATCTAGTTAGGTGTCCATTGGCAAAATCAATTGAAACCCAACGCAAGACTCTAAACGACCTCTTCTGTCATGATTAGATACGAAGAAGTATACTCAATTAACTAAGCCATTTTTGGCTGCCAGATTCATTAACAATTCTATTGGTTGAATGGATCTAACAATGTTAAAACATTCATAAAATCGGATCAGGTGGAACCAGTAGTTTCTTTTGTTAATGAAGCGCAATTTGCAAATTTCGCTTCTTAGCTTAGTTTTTCATCTTTCCTTGTCCTAAATCCTCTTCGCAGATAAAATCTAATATATATATTAAACTCGTTGAAAACACTTGATAGTTTCAATAAAAAATTTTGTTTTTAGTATTGATAATAACATGCAAGTATCTACATATTCGATTAATCCAGATGGTTCAGATGAATTTTTAACAATTGATGATTCTTATAGTCTTACAATACAAAATCAACCATTAAATTTTGATCAAATTATTCGACAAACACTTTGGTATTATATTGAAAATGTAAATTAAATATATTGATACATAGTGAAAGATTCTTGCTTTTTTTATGATTATTTAGAATGAACTTCAAGTAGCCGTTCATCTACTTCTTGCATTATATCCACAATTTACTGAACATAAACGAAAGGAATTATTTAATGGTGCACATTTACAATGGCTTGTTATGTATATTGGTATATATGATTAGTAACGTTTTTAATTAATAATAATCTATACATTTATTTATTTAGAATTATTACAAAAAATGCGTCTATTTGTTAAAGCAAAACAAGTAACAAAACATTGTATAGAAAATGAAGGTATTCCACTTAATTATAATACAAATGAATTTGATGGTTCAATTATACTTAATGCTCAAACATCAACACTCAAACGTGTACCATCAGTTAATCCTCTTCCTACTACATCTTCTTCTTCTAACTCTAAAAGTTTATCATCGAATTCTAAAGATTTTATATGTTCTATTTGGTTAGTTTTACTATTATTATTCTTTATTTTTTGAAATTTTGTTCTTTTCAGTCGTATTCCATGTCGTGTTTTATTTACATTTTGTGGTATTTGTTTTCATGGTGGTCATATCGATCATATTACAGCATGGTTTAAAACACATGATGAATGTTCACATGGTTGTGGTCATTTATGTAAAGATTATCATAATCAAAAATATCGTACACGAATAACACAACGTTTAATTTCGAAACCATCATCTAATATTAACAAATAATTGAAAAACAAAAGAAAAATCTATTTTTGTAATCAAAACAATATTTTAAAATAATCTATTTTTTTTTGTTTTTAGTATATTTAATAAGTTGTTATTTTAAATAGAAATCTTATTAAATATTTTATTTTTTTATATGTCAATATTCTAGAGTAATATGTATCTCGGTTATATACAGTATAGTTTTTTTTGTTCAATAAACAAGAATAAAATTCATATAATATTAATTAGTAACAAAATGAAATCAATGCAATTTGTTCCAATCGATAGAAAGCATTATTTAGAACCAAGTTGTATAGAACGACAGTGTTGATACATAAAACATGGGGTTTTTAATTTTACAGCATCGAAGGTGACGCGCTAAACTGTGATTTAAATACTTGTATCGTTTTTATCGATATATAATCGAAAGGAAACAATCTATAAAGAACTATTGCAGTGGCGGATCTAGAATTTTGGAAGGGGGAAGGGGCAATACCTGGGGGGGGGGCGCGATTTTGGCTAAAAGCTTTTTTGATTCCAATCGAAGTAGTGTGAACCTAATTTTTGCTGTACAAAATCAAAAAAGATTTGGAGGGGGGGCGATCGCCCCCTTCTTAAATCCGTCACTGAACTATTGTGCTAATAATCATATAGTCTATTGAAATTTAGCATGCTGTGTATTCCAATGTTTTATTCATAGCTGTAAAAAGAAAATTATAGGTTAGTTTACACTTTACAAAGAAAGTAAAGTTCAAAGGTTTATCTAGATTGTATATATAGATCATGATGTTTTGAAGTAATGCGAATATTATTTGTAGTTCATGTATATAAATAAAATGTTACACAAATATTCTACGAAAAGTAAAAATTTATGACAGATAATCAGTATCCTCGGGCGATGTTTTATTTAATAAAATATGAAAATAATTAATAATAACATGAGACTTTGATGTATAATTTATTTCTGTCGTTGTCAAATTTTTTATAATATTTTCCATATACTCCACTTTCGCCCTCTATCTCATTATACCTCTATTGACCCAGCCAGAAATACTCCACATGATTCATTCTTGTCTCCTTTCAGCATATAAAATGCGATAGCCATATCAGAACTTTCATTTCATTCTGTTTTAGTAAATTTCTCTGTTATCAGCTGTTGATTTAAAACAAAAAAATTTTTTATTGGTAACTCAACGAATCAATCCATACAACGGTTTCAACCTTTTCAAAAATGTTTCATACAAGACATCAATGCATTTCATAAAAACGTCTCACCAATCACAACCATAACACAATCGTTCGTCCACCAGTTGTCGCTAGAACTTCCGCTTTTGTACTGTATGTTATGCATGCTCTATGATTTGGACGTATGTGTAGGAGTATCTGTAATAAATATTTACAAAAAATGGGTGTAAATTATAAAATTTAATCTATTATAGATAATTGGTGTTTATAGAATTGATGAATTTACATAATGGATGATGGCTGACTTATTTGGTCTACAACCACCACCAACAAAAAAATTTCGTTCGGGTACGAATACAAACGAAACAGGTATTTAAGATTAAATCAATTATTAATCAAAACAATTTTCTTTATTTCTTTTAGACTTTGATTATAATAAAATGATGTCACCATTTGATACACCCGAGACAAATAATACTCCAGATTTATTTGATATTGTTAATGATTTTAATGATCCACTTGATAATACACAACAAACAGCTACATCAGTGAATCAACAACAAAATCTATATCAATCACAAGCACAACAACAACAACAACAACAACAACAAAGAGTTAATTATATTACACAAACTCGACCACAGTCATCATCATATCAAACACCTAATTTACAACGTATTCCAACAATGCCAACACCAACTATTGTTCGACCATCAAATGTTATATCAAACGGTATACAACAACAAACAACTTCATATTCTCCACAACAAATGATCAATACAACACGACCTGTATATCCACGTATGCCACCACCACAACAACAACAAAATATGCCATCAACACTTGTTAGACAACAATATAATACAACAGGAATGGTTCCAATGAATCAAAATGTAACACAAATGAGCATTGTTAAATCAAGTGATCCTAATAATAACAGTGTATTTGTTACAAATCCACAACAACAACAATCAACGCTCGTTAGTTTACAACCTCAACATACAGTGACACAAACAGCTCAAATAAATAAACCAATTTCAACAGGTTTACCTTCATTGTCACAAACACAATTGAATCAATTTCAAATTCAACAAACACAAATGCATATACAGCAGCAACAGCAGCAGCAGCAACAACAAAATTCTCTTCAATCCTATAATATTCGAGTATGTCAAAATTAATATTCAATAAATAGACTGTTTTTCTTCTTCTTTAGACTCCCATGATGGATCAAACATCAACAAATCCTGCAAATTATATTATAACAACTCAACCACAACAAGTTCAACAATCTATTTCTAATGTTTCATCATCAAATCCATTAAATGTTCCAACATCAACAAATAATTCTCAGCAACATACAGAAGCACAACGAAAACAATTTATTCAAAAACAACTTGTTTTATTATTACATGCACATAAATGTCAACAACGTGAAAAACAAACAATCAACGGTGAACCAACACGTCCAAATGCATGTACATTACCACATTGTAGTACAATGAAAAGTGTTCTACAACATATGACAAAATGTAATGATCATAAAACATGTACAGTTCCACATTGTGTTACTTCACGTCAAATTATTTTACATTGGAAACAATGCAATAATCCTCAATGTCCAATATGTCAACCACTTAAAACTCCTTCAACATTAGCTAAATTAAATCAAGCATCCAATAATAATAATAATAATAATAATACTATTAATAATATTAATCTTAATCCAAATTCTTTAAATCAACAATTAAATATACCACTACCACCACCAACAACAACATCTACAACAATAAATAAAGAATGGCAACGACGTGTAACACAAGAAATGCGTAATCATCTTGTACAAAAAATAATAACAGCACTTATACCAATAACTGATACAGGTGCTGTACGTGATAAACGTATTATTAATTTAGCTAATTATGCACGACGTGTTGAAAATGAAACATTTGAAATAGCAAATAATCAAGAAGAATATTTTCATAAATTAGCGGAAAAAATATATAAAATTCAAAAAGAATTAGAAGATCGTCGAGAAAAAAAACGTTTACAAGATATGCAATTAACAGCTCAAATATCTTCAACAAATGATTTTAATGGAAAAATGCATTCAACTATGGATACAATGGCCGGTGATCATGGTCCACCAAATCGTACAGCACCTATAATTGATTATCCAACATCAGCAGCAGCGGCAGCAGCAGGAAATCTTCTTCAATCACAAACAATTAAATCTGAACCATTAACAACATTAACAAATCGAACAATGATAAATACTAATAATAATAATCCCACATCGACGACATTTGCAGTAACAAATGTACCATCAAATGAAAATTTAAATTTTCTTTTAAATGGTGTTATGTCAACAGTAAATCCATCACATGATATTGATATGCATGATACAACAAGAAATAATTTAGATGGTACAAATCAATTTAAAAATGAACCACTTTCACCTAAAAATCTTTATCAAGTATGTTGTCTGAATTCCAAAAAAGATAGAATATTTATATAAATTAGAAATTTCATTAAGATTAGTAGGCTTCGATACCTTCGAAAGAAACCATTGAAGAAAAAAAAATTTTCTTCTTCTATTGTATTAAATCGCTTTAATGTATAGAGGAATTAAATATGTTAATTATCAGATATTTAATCGAAAAAAACATGAATAGAGATTTTTCATATTGAACTATCTGACGCAATATTTTTTTAATTATTTTTTAGCCTCCAACAATAAAAAAAGAAGAATTAATAGGTGATAATTATTCTTCAAATTTGGCGGCAACAACAGCAACAGTAATAACAAAACCATTAATTAATTCATCAACTACTGATGAGACAAAATCGAAACTTCCTCAAATTGATGCAGCAAGTAAACAATTACCAAAACATCCTGTTCAATTTTCTTCGGATGATTTACGTGCACATCTTGAACCAGTTATACACAAAATGATAGCTTGTGAAGATTCTCATCCATTTCGACAACCAGTTGATCCTGTTGCATTGAATATTCTTGATTATCCATCAATAATTAAACATCCAATGGATATATCTACAATGCATAATAAATTATTACATGGAGAATATCGAACTCCATTACAATTTTGTGATGATGCTTGGCTTATGTTTAATAATGCTTGGCTTTATAATAAAAAAACCACACGTGTTTATAAAATGTGTACAAAACTTTCCGAAGTATTTGCTGATACAATTGATCCTATTATTGAAGAATTAGGTTATTGTTGTGGTCGTCAATATGTTTATTTACCACAAGTTATGTTTTGTTATGGAAATCAATTATGTTGTCAAATTCCACGTGATGGTAATTATTATTATTATAACAATCCGGAACCATCACGTATAAATTTATCCGGTGATAAATATACATTTTGTTCGAAATGTTTTGATTCAGTTAAAGGTGATTCAATATGTGTCGGTGATGATCCAGCTCAATCATTAGTTGAAATACCAAAAAATTTATTTTTATTATCTAAAAATGATATACAAGAACCTGAAGCTAGTGTTGATTGTATTGTTTGTACACGTCGTTGGCATCAAGTATGTGCATTACATTTAGATCAAGTATGGCCAGAAGGTTTTATATGTCCGACATGTGTACGAGATTATAATATTAAACGTAAAGAAAATCGTTTTACAGCACCAAAATTAACAGTAACAGATTTAGCATTACGTTTAGAACAACGTGTCAATGATTTTCTACGCAATGAAGGTTGTGTAACAGGTCGTGTAACAATACGTATATTAGCAGCAAGTGATAAACTTTGTGAAGTAAAACCACGTTTAAAAAAATATTATCCAAATCAAGTACCAGAAGGTTATCCATATCGAACAAAAGCTATATTTGCTTTTCAAGAAATTGAAGGTGTTGATGTTGTTTTATTTGGTATGCATGTACAAGAATATGATGGACGATGTCAAGCACCAAATACACGACGTGTTTATGTATCTTATCTCGATTCCGTACATTTTTTTCGACCGAAAATGTATCGTACAGAAGTTTATCATGAAATATTAATTGGATATTTGGATTATGCAAAACAACTTGGTTATGTTTATGCACATATATGGGCATGTCCACCAAGTGAAGGTGATGATTATATATTTCATTGTCATCCATTAGAACAACGTGTACCAAAACCAAAACGTTTACAAGATTGGTATAAAAAAATGCTTGATAGAGCTATTTTAGAACGTGTTGTTATTGATTATAAGGTAAAATATAAATACTGAAATATTCTTTTCAATAATAAATATATATATATTTAGGATGTAATGAAAGATTGTCTGGATAATCAAGTACAAACTGCTCTTAATATTCCATATTTTGAAGGTGATTTTTGGTCGAATATTATTGAAGAAAGTATTAAAGGTAAATTATTCATATTTTTATTATGAAAAAATTGAATTAAATATCATTTATATTTAGAACTTGATCAAGAAGAAGAAGATCGAAGAAAACAAGAAGTTGAAGCAGCACGTGCTATGGAAGATGGTGGTTTCGATGATCCAGGTGAACCAGAAGATTCAACAGATGTATGAAAAAAAACATTTTCCTCTCGTTTTTATTGATTTTTTCTTTCATTCAATAGATTTCTGATAAACGTAAATCAACAACGACATATAAAAAGAAAAATCTCAAGAAAACAACATCAAGTCAACGAAAAGTAGCAAAAAAACAAATGTCTAATTGTACGGATTTATTATCAAAAATATTTTCAACGATGGAAAAACATAAAGAAGTAAATTCGTTTATTTTTAATATTAAAATCTCTATACGTAAATTATTTTTAGGCATTTTTTGTTATTCGTCTTCGTAATCCAATTGCTACATGTCCAGCTGTAAATGATACTGATGCTCTTATACAATGTGATTTAATGGATACACGAGATGCATTTTTAAATTTTGCTCGTGATAAACATTATGAATTTTCTTCATTACGTCGTGCAAGATTTTCAACAATGGCTTTATTATATGAATTACATACATCAACAACAGATAAATTTACATATAATTGTAATACATGTCGACAACAATGTGAAATTCGTTATCATTGTACTGTATGTGAAGATTTTGATTTATGTGAAAAATGTTATAATATTGAACCAAAACATGAACATAAAATGGAACGTTCAGTTCCATCAATGATTGAAGATTGTGATCAAAATTCTTCGAATCCAAATGGTAAATCAATGGCAAGTTCACAATTACAACGTCAACAATCAATGCAACGTTGTATTGAAGCATTATTACATGCTGTTAATTGTCGAAATGCTAATTGTGTTAATCGAAGTTGTTTTCGTTATAAACGTGTTATACAACATACAAAAGAATGTAAAGGAAAAAATAGTCAATGTAATGTATGTAAACAAGTCATATTTCTTTGTTGGTATCATGCGAAAAGTTGTATGGATCAAAATTGTCAAGTACCATTTTGTACAAATTTAAAAACTAAAATACAAAAACAACGAGCAACTAGTTTACAAACAGATAGACGTCGTATGCAAGCAATGATGCAACAAAGAACGAATACAATGCAACCGCCAACACAAGGTAGAATTTGATAGTCTGATTATATAGAAATAGTTTATTAGTTGGAAAATAATTGAGTCAAAATTTAAATGATGAGTATGAACGAAAAAATATATTATTTATTCAATTATAGAGAAAAAATGATTTCTTTTTTTTTCTATTAAATCAGATTATGTGTAATGTTATGTCATTATTGAAAAATTCTAATTCGATCATTGTAAACAAAGATCGATAAACTAATTGTAAAAAGAAATCGTAGATTTCATGAGAAAATCAGTTTCGACGTCTT
This sequence comes from Adineta steineri, assembly GCA_905250115.1. Taxonomy (NCBI): domain Eukaryota; kingdom Metazoa; phylum Rotifera; class Eurotatoria; order Adinetida; family Adinetidae; genus Adineta; species Adineta steineri. The sequence continues at coordinate 427,238 of CAJNOI010000073.1, read as the reverse complement.
ATTTTTTCTATCAATAAGATATGTATCTTAAAGTATTATGAAAAGGTGCCATATTCACTTTATTTATCTTCTTCAATATATCTATCCGAGTAGATAATGAAATAGTTACAAACTGAATATGGTAGATCATTTTTTCATATATGCAAATCTTAAAATTATTTTTTAGTATCAGTAACTCCATCTCGTACTGATTCGATACCAAATTCATCTCATATATCAACGTATGATTCGACATTAGCAAATCAATCAATGAATAATTCGACAGGTAAACCATCATTAACACTTATTCGTACACCTCAGCCAACTAATTGGCATAATCAACCACAACCACAACAACAAACATATATTATGCCACAAAAACCTAATAATGGTAAACCTCTTAGTAATTTATCTCAACAACAGTCTCCAAGTCAATTAAGTTTATTAATTAATCGAGTTAAACAAGATCCATCAATGGATGAACAACAACGATCAGATATAAATGATCAAAATAAACAACAACCGATGTTTTCTTCATTAATAAATAAAACACCAGTTAATCGTTTACCATCCACAACATATATTCAACCACAACAAACACAACAACCACAACAATGGTATTCTACAACATCTCAACAACAATTTAATCCTCCACCTAATTATACAACAGCAACACGTGCTCGTTATCCACCTGTTATGCCTCAACAAACACAAAATCAATCATCACCACAAACACTTTTAGCACCATTAAGATCAAATTCTGCCACTCCACCACCAACTTATATGGCACGAACAGGTTCAGCACCAAATCTAACTCGACCACCATTAATAAGACCTTCTCAGTTTCCTTCTCAACAACAACAACAACCACCATCACAGGATCCATCAATACGCTAATATATGTTTCTTTTTGACTTTTGATTTTGTCTGTACATGTTTTTCTTTTCTCTTTTTTCTTTGCGTTTGTCCTTCTTTTTCTTTTTTTTACGTCTATATTTGATACACACTCTATTAACCTTCTCCGTTTGTTTTTTTGCTTGTGTGTATGTCCGTTCGTTTCCTATATAAGCAAATAAAAGTAGTTACTTTTGAAACAGGAACGATTTTATTTTTTCTGCTTGGCAAAGAAGAACTTATGTGCGTATGTATATAGATTTGAGATATTATTCATTCATCAGCATGCGCTTGGTTCTATCTTTTCTATCATTTTTTTTCTGTGTTGTTTGTGGCGTGCTTTGCTTTCTTTCATTTTCTTTTCTTTTCTTTCTTTCTTTCACGTTCCTTTTTACAAAAAAACCTAAACAAGAAGAACCGTATATATTTCGGTTTAAATTGTTTCTTTCTTTTTTTTTTATTCATTGTCGTTTTCCTTGAACATTTTTGGTTTTGTTGTTGTTGTTCTTCTCAACTGTCAAGTTGTTTTTTTTTCTTTTTTTTCCTTTCTTTTTCTTTTTTGATATGTGAATAATAAAACAAAAACAAGATGAAATATTTCGTCGAATTATATACATAAGAAAAAAAAATAGAATTGATTTGATATGGCTAGATTAGAAGGAAAATTAAGTGAATGTTTACAATTAAATGGCTTCTTATAAAAACTGATACAATGTTATTGTTATAATTAAAGTAATTATAAATAACATTAAGTGATATATTATTTCATCATTGACATGGATAAAACTAGCTTGAAAAAAGATACTTAGTCATACTATTTGAAGTGCTTTTATCTAAATGACAAAAAATATTTCTATATATTAAATTACATAGTATAACATATTCCTATTGCTAGTGTGGATGTTAGGATTAACTGAGATCCATACTCATACTCTCGATTACCTGTTGTCCATTATGTTTCAGCTTAGTTGGTGGATATCTCTTGTCTAACGAGAGTGCTTAAGAATACTTGAAATCTAGTTTATTATAGAAAATTAGTGATTATAAAAGTTTTGATGTTTCTTGAGTGAAGTATCAAAGGATGAAACAAAGTGAGTCCATAAGTTAACATATTAGCACTTGCGGAAATCTCTAATTATGTGCAACCACCCATTGGAGAAAACTACAATAAGAAATGAATCGTTGCTGTGTATAAGAAAAGAAATTCTAAAAAAGACTAATGGTTTGTTTATACATGAAAAGATAAATAGTAAATGATAAGTATAGATATTAGAAAAAAAAGATTTTTAAGTAAAAGTGTTTGAAAATGAAGTTTATAAGAGAGTTTGAGAGTGATGAAGTTCGCTTACGGCCATACCACGTTGAATACACCAGTTCTC
>CAJNOI010000073.1:411308-424886 GCA_905250115.1 Adineta steineri | reverse complement strand
AAAGATGCTCAAAGATAATTTTTACTTGTTGAGAAAATAAATTGAGAGGAAGAACGCATTGTACTGTATAACGATGTGAATCTCGTGGATGAAGTGCTTCTCGAATTTGAAAATCGCATAATGTTACTTTCGGAAAATATGGTGATTGTGTATCCCAACCTTTATGATATAAAAATTAAGAATTTCATATATATATATATTTTTGTTTCAAAATATTTTTCTACCTCGTCCTTCAAGAATTCTATTAAGTACTTGTATACCAAATAAATGAAATTTTTGTCCCAAAAATAAATTTAATAAAAATATTTGACAAACAGCATTTGTAATAAAAAGTGCTTTCGTTGTAAAATAAACAATAATTAAATAATTACCCAAATATTTGCCCATAAATATGCATATTGTTAGAAATATACGTTTTAAACTAATACGTTTTCCACGTTCATCAGGTTGTCGTCTTGGATCATCAACATATTTATCAATAGCTTCAACAATATAATCCATTAATTCATTTTTATGTTTATCATCTTTTGTTGCGGTATCAACTGATTTATAATTAATAGCAGCATCAACAATATCGCGTACATCAATACCACTACGACGTGATAATGAACGCCAAACAATATGTGGAAAATAAAAACAAAATGCTTGAAGAAGTAATATAAATGGTATCCATTGATAATACCGTAGTTCATTTTGACGTCTTTCTCGTTCAATTTTTGGAACTTTTTCGTTAAGAGGAATATAATATGTATTCGATACCCAACATATATCATTAACATATTCCTAAAAAAAGAAAAAAATTTATTTCAATCAACCATTTTCAGGATTAGTAATCAAATATTTTAAATTTTCTTCTAAGTATTAATCTAGTCATGATTAGTAGAATATCAACAAAAGCGTCTGCTCTATTTCAGATCAAAATCGGTTAGCAAAATCTTATTCATTAGCGTTAGAAAGCATGTTATTAAATAAGAATTGAATAGCAAAATACCATGGATGTAATATATACATGAGTGTTATCAGTATCCAACGTAGATCAATCTATAGAAATATAATTCAAAATGATATCTCATTGTTTCTTAAATGAAAGGTATTTGTTTAACTATAAACCGCGATTTCATTTATTCACTGCTAGAGTCCTATTTTGAAGATTTATGAAACTCCGATTACTTGCATAATCTCTTTATCTACTTAACATCATCAAACTTCTCTCTCCTTATGATTCTATATAAAGGTATTTTTCTAAAACAACAATGAAGCATTTAGAAACTTTCAAATAATCTGTATACACATACCTCATAATTTTTCGTAAATTGAGCCGGTACCCAACCTATATATATATAATCAAAAATTTCTTTTATAACATATTCAATCAAACTTACATTGTATATGTTTCGTACCGAATTGTTTATTCGTTACAATAATAGCAAAAAGAACAAGCATTAAAACGGTATATTTATAGGAAAGACGATCTGCAAAACTATCATCACAACGTGATGCGCCAAAAACAAGTGATGGTAAACGTGTAACTATACCAATGATATCCATAATGTTATATCTGAAAAGAAATCACATAGGATGTTGTAATAAAAAACAACAACAACTATAACATTTATAACAAAAACAAAAAAAAGAATTAATCTTCATTTATTGATGCTGGTGAATCATCTTCTTCAATTTCTTTTTTCTTTTGTATTGTTTCAGATTCTAAAATAATAGTTTATTAAGAAAAATAACAAAAAATATTAATTTAAACCTTTTTTATTGCCTTGTTTTGTTGAATATTTCTTTAATTTTGCAACAAAAAAACCATCCAAATTATGTAAATGTGGATAGTATCGACGGCAATATTTCATAAATGGATGAAATGGTGTACCTTTGAAACTTTAAAAAGAAAAAATGTTTTAAATTATAATAATAAAATGAAATTTTTTTAATATACTTAGTGAAACCTTCAACACCAAATTCTAAACCTGTTTCAACAAGTTTTACTGGTCGATTATTTAATGCATATTGAATAACTGCTTCATTTTCTTCAACCTATTATAAGAAATAAATAAAATTTAATATTATTCGGCTTCTTTTATATATTAAACTTACTAAAATTGAACATGTTGAATAAACAATATATCCACCAGTTGATGAAAACTCATTAACTGAATCAATAGCATTTAATAAAAGTTGACGTTGTGCAGTAAAACATCGTTGAATATCTTTATCATCCTAATATTAAACAAACACAATCATAAATTATTATTTTTTTTATATTAGACTTTAAGAATAATTTACTTTGGAACTTTTTACTGCTGGATCTTTTGCTATAACACCTGTACCACTACATGGTGCATCAACAAGACATCTATCAAAACCACCCATATGCTAAAAAAAGACAATGTTTATTTAGTAGATTATCAATTAGTTTTAGTTATCAACATAATACAATCTACATATCGAACGCAGACATTACTTGAATCTTACTGACAACTATTTATGGTCAATAAGTGAATTTCAAAAGTCAATAGTTCGATGCGAGATTCACATATATCATGAATATAAAATGATACATACCTCTGAAAATTGTCGTCCATCAAGATTTGTTACGATTATGTTTGTTAAACCCAATCGATGTGTATTAGCAATAATAGCTCTAGCACGATCTTTATTAGCATCATTTGCTACTAATATACCACTATTTCGCATTAATGCACCTAAATTATAATTATTCAATATAACTTCGTTTTTCTTAAAGATTTATTTACCAATATAACTTGCTTTTCCACCTGGTGCAGCACACATATCTAAAATGCGTTCATTTGGTTGAGGTGCTAATGCCATTACAGGTAGAAAACTGGAAGCACCTTGAAGCATATAATGTCCACTGAGATATTCCGGTGTTGCACCAATAGGTACTTGACTATTATAGATAACTAATCCAACTTTTGTCCATTTATCTAATGGATCAACATTAACACCACGATTAATTAAGGCCTGAGCTAAATCTCGACGACGTGTTTTTAATGTATTAGTTCGAATTGTAACTGGTCGTTGAACTTCATTTGCTTCCAAAAAATCGATGATCTATGAATTTAATATATAAAGAATTTTTTTTATTTAGAAAAATTCTTACTTCAGCAAGTGGAAATAAATCAATAAGTTTATTCATTAAAAATTCGTTATATGAATAATAATTACATAAATCTTGTTGAAGTAAATCAAGATATTCTTTTCTTGATCGATTTACTTCACGTTTATTTTTAAAATCATTTAATACATTGATTACTTCACGTATACGATGCATTAATAATTGTAAATCAGCTTGTGGTGCTAAAAGAGAATAAAATTATTTTAATTGAAATTTCCTTTTTTTCCTTTGATTTAATCAACCTTCTTTTGTCACTTCCTGTCCACTAGGAAATTGAACTTTTTCATGTTGTTGAATATTTGTTAATAATTCTTGTTCAGCACTTTCTTTTTGTTGACGTTGTTTTTCACGTAATTTTTTCGATTTTTTTTCAATATCAAGCTTAAATTTATTAACATAATTAATATTATAAATAAAAAAAAAAGAAAAAAACAAACTTTAGGTTCATCAAGGTCATCTTCGTCGTCATCACTTGAACTTTCCACATTAAATTCATCATTATATGGCAAATCTTCTTCCATTACTTCTTCTTCTTCTTCTTCATTTTCATCTCCTTCAAATAATACCTAAAATAAACGTTTATTTGTATTTCTTAGAAGACATATACGTGTTTTGGAGATTTTGATCATCTTAATCCTCGGTTACTATTTCGAGTCATTAATAGATGTACAATATCCATATGAGAAATCATGCCCAAATCTAAGAGAGAAAAAATGCGGATATGGGTCCACGCGGATCCCAGGACACTAATGATGGTTTAGATATAATTTTTCGCTTTTCTATAACTACCATCTGTTGCGTATCGATTTATTTTCAAATTAAATACGTATTGATTCGTTTGCACGTTCACCTCACATAATAGTAACCCAAATTTTCACTACGCTTTGATAAAAACTAGTATGAGTCAACTTTTTTCTTCGCATCGTGCGTTCGTATACTGTCTCTATAACAAGCGATAAATAAGTCTGTTGAGGAAAGAGTATTTGTGTAATGTATAAATGAATACTTTACGTAAAGCAAAATCATCATTTTCTGTAGTTTTTACGAGGTGGGTTCGTGCGGACCCTAGGGCAATGTTCAAGTCATAAAATGAGGACGGTTACCGAGAGTCAAGAGCGTGAAGTAAATAAGAAATAGATAAACATCTGTCCGGCACTCGGATTACTGATATCTTAAGTTACTTTATATTATATCAAAGATCTATTCTGATGATTACATTCACTAGTTAGATCCCGTCGGATTTGGACAAAATCAATCTTAGCATTGAGATTACAATTCTCCGTTAAGTGCTCTAATGAATTTATATTAATTGTAAAATACTTTTTTCTTTTTTGGTGTAAGCCATTGTTGATTATCATCAGTATATCCATTGCCTTGTTGTTCCTCCTCCTCATCATCATTCGATTCACCATCTGATTGACGTTTTATTATTGGTTTCGGTTCTTTATGAAAGAAAAAAAAATAGTTTTTAATAATAATTAAAAATAGAACAAACTTGTTGTTTTTTTATTTGTTAATTTTGTTTGTTCTTTTACTAGACGTTTTTTTGCACTGAAAAAAAAATTTTTCAAGTGAAAATAAAGAAAAAAGAAATTAATTTATACCGTTGTTTACCACGACTTGATATTTTTTTCTTTTCATTCGGGTCTAAAAATCAGAAAATATGATTACGAAAAAAATTCGACAAATATTTTATACCTGTTGCTAGTAATTCCTTTGCAAAAACTGGTTCGCCTTGTTTTCGTGATTTACGACCAGGACCACGAATAGGTTTAGCAAATTTATCATCGGTTTTCTTTCGTCGTCCCATAATTAATCTAAAAAATCATTTATTAAAAAATATCAACTATCCAGCAACTGATTTATCGTAAACAAATAATAATAACATGAGAAATCATTAGAACATCATTATGATTTGTTGAAAGAGATCAACCAATGGAAAATAAATCGATGGCGCTAATCATTAACGAATAAAAATCTAAACAAACTTTCCATTAAGTTCTTCGGTATAACCTATTCGGGTTTTTTTTATTTACATCAGAATTAATTTCTAGTTACTTATTGAAGAAAATAACTTTTAATATAAAATTTTATTCGTTTTTCTATTGATCACTAAAAAGGTTTTTATTTTCATAGAAATTACATAAATAATTACGTCTTCTCTTAATTCTAAAAAAATATATATATAATTCTACCTATAGTTTTTTATTATAAGCAACTATTATATTAAAAAAAACGTTTCGTTGTTCGTCTATGTATGTATATATTAAAAAAATAATTTCATTCTGTTCCATTATAAAATCCGGGATTTACTGTTGTATTCAAACTAAAAAATATATTCGTTGCATCACCAGTTAAACCATAAATTTTCGGCATCCAAGTCGTTGCAGCAAAAAAAATAACGAGAAAACCCATTATATTCATAACAATACCAGCTTTAACCTATTGATGAAAAAATACGATCTATATATATAGTTTATGAAAAATTTTTACCATATCAATAACACGAAGAGCACCACTGCCAAAGACAATTGCATTTGGTGGTGTTGCTTAAAAAATAATTAAAAGTTTTTTGTTATAAGAAATTTTCTTTATTTACCAATCGGTAACATAAAAGCTAATGAAACTGCTAATGTACACGGAAGAATAAGAAAAGCGGGATGAATACCAGAAGAACGTCCCTAATATATTAAATATTGTTTGATCTATAATAAAATTAAAATTCTCTATATACTTACAACGGAGTCTAAAACCGGAAAAAATATACTAGCTGTACTTAAATTTGATGTTACTTCCGTAAAAAATCCACTTATAATAATAACTAATAAAATAACAGCGGCACGTGGTATACCAGAGAGAAATTTAAGTGCATGTGCAACACTTTCTGATAATTGTGACGCCTTAGAAACTAGAAATTTTATTTCGGTTTTCATTTTTATCAAATTTACAAACTTGAAAAGCTGATGCAACAACAAGACCAGCACCAAGTAATATTAATGCACCCCATGGCATATGTTTTGCTAAATCATTCCAACGTATTATTGGTTCATATTTCCAATCAGCTGCAATCGAACAAAATATTTTTATCTTTTTTTTTTTTTGTTTTCAATTAATTCTTACCTTGTAAAGGATTTGCATTTGGTAAAATCAATGGGAGAACTCCACAAAATATTGCTACTGTTCCATCACTTATAAATTTATGTCTGAATATAACATCCCATCCTGGTGATCCAGAAAAATCTTTTGTTACCCATAGAAGTATCATAAAACAGAAAACAATTGCAACAGAAATTTCACTCCATCTAGAAAAAAAAAGTTTTTAATAAATAAATCAAATATCGTATTTACTTTGGTCTTCCAAGATCATGATATTGTTTAAGTAACATAAGTTTTAAATCAGCTTGTATTGCTTGAGATTCAGGATCTGTACGAAATTGAAAAAATCTATGAAAAAAAACAAATTAAAAAACTTAGAAATTATATTTAATTTATTTAAACTCTTTAGTATTAAAATAAATTTGTAACCATAACCAACAAATGACAAGCATTAATAATGCAACCGGTAAAGCAAATAAAAGAAAATTAAGAAAATTTATACGAAATGCAGTATTCTTATATTGACTAAATATAAAAGAAGTATTAAATGATTGAAAAATGATATGTTATTATTATTATAGTAACCTATCAGCAAAACCTTTAACAAAAATATTCGGTGCTGTACCAACTAAACTCGATAAACCACCGATAGTTGCTGAATATGCAACAGCTAGAAGAAATCCTATGAAAATAAAATTTCATATATTTGATTTATTCAATTTCTAAAAATACCTTTCTTTATGCTATTATATTTTTTGTCTTCGGATGACGTAACTATAAGACGATTTGATTTTTTCCATGGTAATTGGAAACGTTTTTTTAATGTTACACGATTTGTTGGTTCTCTAAATAATTGAAATGAAAAGTTACGAATTTTATTTTAATTTATTTTATATACGGTTCTTCTAAATGTAATGGATTTAAAACAATTCCTTTTATAACATGTTCGATGGATGATTCAACTTCAGTTAGATCAAGTGTTTCTAGAAAAAGTTTGAAAAAATTTTCTAATTCTTTTCTTCAAAATTCTTTTGTTTACCATTTACTGCAGATGCAGCTTCTTTAGCAGCATTTTTCTTTTCATGATATCCTTTAGTATGACTTTCAAGTTCATTAGTTATTGCTAATGCAACCGGTAACATAATTGATGTTGCTGCTGAATTATTAATCCACATTGAAAGAAAAGCAGTCACCGCCATTAAACCAGCCATAGACCTATAAATAAATTAATTAATTTAATGAAAATTAAACACTAATAAATACCATTTTGTTGAAGTTCCAACAAGACTTAGAACAAATAATGCAATTCTTCGATGAAGATTAACAGATTCAACAGCAAAAGCAAGTGCCATACTACCAAAGAAAAGTGTTATTATATCTTTAAAATAATGTGGTGCAACAATTTCAGCAGGTAAAATACCAGCCTAAAGTTATACATATATATATATATCTTAATACAGTATAATAAAAGAAGATATATTTTCTTCTACCATTGGAAAAAGAGCTAATGGTAATAAAGAAGTAACTGGTAATGGTATTGCTTCGAAAACCCAATAGATAGTTAAAATAAGTACAATATAACCACATCGTGCTTGCTAAATGGAAAATTATTAGAAAAGAAAACAAAACTATTTAACATACAGGTGATTTACCAATAAGTGGTATTGGAAGAAGAACCAATGGTGTTAACAAAACAATTAATAAACGCCATCGTGGTTTACACCAATTTAATATGCGGACCATTATTATAAATTTCGTTAGGAATAGATTTTTCAAACAATTGTTTTATATGAAAGAGTAACAATGGAAGAGGAAAAAAAGAATCTTATTACTGATTAAAAATATGTGATTTCATTCCTAAAAGATCAAAACATACGATATTTAACCAGATCTACTCTAATCAATTTACGTCGAATATAACCTTCAGACCATGATATAATTACAAATCTGAAAAATAATTAAATGTCAAAAATAATCGTGAGATTATCACGTACATCAGACACGTGAAAAATAAATAAAAAATTCTCTATTACATTTCTTACATGATTATATCAATGAGCAATTTATAACATTCACAATAGTGAATAACTGAACTAGTCAATAAGGAAAATTGTTTCACTTCACCCTCGAGTCATACATATCAAGAAGAAATGAAAAGAATGGATAAAATCGATATAAACATACATACATGTATATATATATAATCTATTATATGATATTGTATGTAGACTTGAATTTAGCGAGAAATGGTTCCACTAAGTGAAATGGAAAGAAAGAATAAAAAGAATTTCTATATAGGCAGATACATATAATCTATTGTTTGACATTGTACATGTACCTGAATAATCATTTCTCTCTAGATCTTGTAAACTTCTACTTATGAATGGATACATCGATTAAGAAATTGTGTTTTGATAGAAAAACATGGCCTAGCCATCGAAACGTTTTATTTGTATCATTAAATCATATGTATTATTCGATGTTTTCCATTCGACTCAATCAAGAAAATCAAACAAAATAAATCATTCTCTTTATTTTTGTAATCTAAATGTAACAAGTTACTTGGTACATACCAAAGAAACATACTTAAATCAAGCGTCAGACAAATATGAAGTCATTATTTTTCTATTATTCTTTTCTAACTCTTTCCAAACAATAATATTTCATTCATTCATTTAAAAATATGTAATATGTTTAAGAAATTTATTATTTGAAAGATTCATCAGTTATAACCAGTCTATAATTACATTATTTTAACATGAATGATAGTATAGATTTTAGTTTTTGTTGAACAAATATATTTAGTCTTACTCAATATTATAATAGACCTTGGAACAATTGTTTATGTATAATATTTATTAGGAAATAATTACAATCATATTATTAATGAATATTATATCTAGACTTATAGAAAAATTTATTTAAAAAGCTCTTGAATATGTCTGTGCGATATAGAAATTCATTTTATTTCTTTTTCTTTAGTCTTCAGTATATTTATATACCGTCAGAATATTTAAACTTTTTATGTTAAAATTGATTTTTGTTTTTTTTTTGCATTGTATATATATATTTTCTTATTTAAATGATCTGGAAAGTGTTTAACGAATAAAATCCGACTGATTTATATGAGAAAAACGTTAAAATTAGACGAATATTCCGACGAAGATTTTTTTTTATTTCCTACGAATTAATAATGTTGGAAATCAAAACAGATGACTATAGAATGAGTATGAGATACTGAAAAATAAAAGGTCTATTTATTGTTAGTTGTTTACACATGTAGTAAATTACACATTGTATTGATCGGATGATTTTATTTGTTGTTGAATATATAATAGAATCTTGTTTCTATTTTGTAAAATGAAAGATCTAGAGAGATATTTGAGGATTTTATACAAATTATCAAAGTAAACAAAAATATGATTGCAATATTTTTCTCAAAAACAATCATTCTCTGTGAATAATGTTGATTTCAAATAAATAAAATATAGTATCATTTCCGAAATTATTCAGACATGTATATATTATACTTCTTAAATGCAGATTATATATACAAAACTTCAATGAATACGAAGGGTTGATGAAAAAAACGTTTGGTGTAAAAATATCAATGAGAAGAATATAGCTAAAAACTAGTATTAGTTGATTCAATCAATTTTTAAACATTTTTCGAGATTTAAAACATAAATATCATAGACAAAATTGTTTTGATCAAAACTAGAGTCTATCAGACTAAATTATGTATATTCCATATGATGTTAAAAATAATTTTTCATTATTATCTGATGAATATTTAATCTAAGATAATTATTTATAATTATGGTTGCAGTTAAGCAGAGTGGTAATACAAAATCATAAAGCATCAAGAGATGAACATGACAGTTATAGGGTGAGCAAAAGATACGAACTAAGAAAAAACAAGTATAATTTTTATACTTAATCTCAATGCATGTCAAACAAATACTGTTTTTATTCCTCAAATGTCGAAGCTGTTCATCATTATTAACTGATCATAGTTAAATTTATTATTTTGTATGTTATATTTTTACCTGGAAATATAGATTTAGTTTGAAGCTTAATTTTTATTTTATTTTTAGTGGTTGGTTGAGAAATGAAGATTCATCAGTCATTTCTCGTTTATCTCGATTAATTGAAGCTGTAACAAATTAAAGTATGATAACATTTGAAGATCTTCAGATATGTGAATAATTAGAGAATAACAAAATAAAATTAAGAATAAAATAATTCGATTGAAAACGATGATGTTGATGGTCATTATGACCACATTTTGATTTTGCACGAGTAAGTTATGAATATTTCTTTGTCAAACTTAGAAATGAGAGAAAGATACTTTTTCAGGTCTTAGTGCTCATGAGTTGAAATTCTCTATGAGAAATTATATCATAATTTTTATTTTCTAGGAAATCGTATCACTACATGGTTAACTTATGTAAGTTAATTGGATATTATTAGAAATGTGTTATAATAATAATAATAAATGTTTCTAGTTGAGTGATGTTGAACGAGGTGATGCAACAGTTTGTCTGTAGTTGGAAGTCATCTGAAATCAATAAAAGGAAGTTCTGCATTTTGGTATAATGTTTATGTATCGAATGAAGGTTAGATAAACACTTCGTTTTATTTTTTCTGATACGTATAATAAATTATTTCTATCTTTTCAGAAGATCATAATACTCGTCATGCAGATATTTTTTAATCTTTTTCTATTAGCTCGTTCTGTATTCATTGAAAATAAATGGATTGATGTTAACGATTAAAAAATCTTGATTGATTTTACACGAGAGAGCTGAAGAAATACGAATACGAGACAAAAATGTGGATATTTCGTTCTGTTACCTCTCACATACTATATACTGTACATTAGAGGACGAAAGAGCAACTTGAGTCATTTATGAGATAGATGCGAGATTCGATTCACTATCTTATTCGAAGGTAAGAGGAGAACGGAGAAAAATCAATGGAGCAGAAAAGAAAATGAGTAAGTAGATTTATTAGAAGTTTGTTGTTTGCGTGATTGAATGCCTTGATTAATTCTCGTATGAAAAGTGAATTACATCGAATGTGTTCATATATCTTCTAGGACGAAGATATATTCTGATTAAATATAGAAGAAAAAAGTTTTATTTATATTTTGTTAATCAGAATTAAATAAACAAAATATTATCATATTGATTAAAAAAAGAATTTCTAACATAAAAATAAATTTATTAAAAAGTTCTATATGATTTTTAACTTTTTATTTATCGTACAAACAAAAGTCAATATTCTCGAAATTTTTATAATATTGTTTGAACATTTTCAATAGAATTCCATGCGATTCAGAAAACAGTTTTTTCTTTACGATAACATTGAAAAAAATGGTACTATATTCTATAAAATATCATTTCAAACAATGAAATTGTAATGATTCTTATTGACATAATTAATAATTTTGAAAAGAAAAAATCAAATAATTTGTTTATATTACTCGTAATTTCAACTCATCTTTTCTTTTTCTTATTTTAAGAATAGAAATTTAATGTAATTATACTATATTGTTTATTCTAAAAAATTTTAGATTTAAAACTATATCAACTGTATCTTTTGAAATATGTTTTGGCAACTAAACAATTTCCAATAGAGTATAAATAAAAATACGATGCTTTAAGTAGTAAAGTATCTTGACTTGAATAGTGAGATTACGAAAGAATTCTTTATACAAATAGATATTGAATAAAATTCTATGAAAATATTTTGTATTTATTTTATTCTAATAAGTTTTTATCTGTGACAAGAAAATTAAAAAATTATTTCTGTTTTCCGATTGTGGAATATCTATTAGTAAATATTCTGGTTTATTTCTTATCTAAAATTATTTCTATTTTATATATTTTTTTGTTTAATTATAGTCCAATAAGAGGTATTAAACATCAACTTGCATCATTTAATATTGGATTTATCGACAAAAGTTTATCAGGTATTTGTGGATTCACTGATGCATGTACAAAAAATTTGAAAATATTAAATCGAACAAATGGAATGTCTCCTACTTTTGCTGAAATGAAAATAATTTTATAAAGTTTATAAGAATAATTCGAATATGAATCAAGTCAATATATTTCTGTATTTTCATTCTGCAGGAATTTATGAATTATTTATGACATTTAATTAAACAATGATAACTATTGCTTCATCTATATATTTGTATCATTATAGTAGCTATTTATTTATTCTATATTTTTAAAGTGAAAATATTTGAAATATATAATAAAGAATAATTTTATCTTTATACTTCGATTATATATCTTTGATAAATGTATGAAATATTTACAATTTAATATCAATAAAAAAATAGATCATCAAAAAAATGATATCACAAATTATTCTATTCAAGTCGAATAAAGTACAAAGAACAATTTTAAGTAAAAAATAATTCACTTTCATATAAATAAAATAACATAGAAAGTTTGTCTGAGTGTATTAAAATAAAGAAACAAAGTTCATGGAGATGACTATAAAAAAGACTAGTATGAATCGAATAGAATTATAAAAAAATGAATAGTAAGTATGAGATTAAACAATGAAAGCTGAAAGGTATTTAATAAGATTCAACATACGACATGCATTTTTAATGTCTTGTGATTTATAATTTTTTTAAACACATCTAGCATAGAAACTACGGGTTTCATATAGAAAATGATGACTATGAAGTTGAACATCAAGATATAAGCTCTAAAAAAACATTAATCTCTTTTTATTATTGTAAGGATATATTTCAACTGAATTTGTTTTATTTTAGTAGAAATATCATAGATGGAAATAATTTATATTCATATAATGTCGAATATATTCAATATTTTACTAGAGCTAAAGCAATGGTTTTAACATCATCATGTGCTTATATAGATGTGACATATTAGAGAAAAATTTATTTAAGTTAAATCTAGCAAATTCACTAGAACGTTTATAAGTATCGACAAATGTAAAAAAGGTAGAAAATTTTTCAATATATTACATTTTTTGAAAGAAATCAAATGATTTTTTTTGTTCTCCCTCTTACCAGTCATACCAAAGTATTATAATTTAGAGTCATCGATAATTACCTATAACGTGCATACACATAAGCCTTTATCTCCCTAATATAGGTCATAACAAAACTTTTATATTTTACAGTAATACAAAATATTTTTATTGTCCATACAAGTAAGAATGTATTTTCTTGATACAAATAACAAAATTTTCGATTTTACAGGAATAAAAAATATTTTTTTATGCGTACACCTGTAAACGTGTATCTCCTTGATATAAATCATAACAAAATTTTCGATTTTACAGGAATG
>CAJNOI010000073.1:396209-411298 GCA_905250115.1 Adineta steineri | reverse complement strand
TTTATATTTTTACATTAATTGAAAATTATTTTTAATGAGTAAATAGATAACATGCATGTCCTTGATATAAATCATAACAAAAAAATTTATTTTCAAGTGATTGATAATTATTTTTTACCTACATACAGGTAAGTATGTGTCTTCTTCATAATTTTCATATCGAAAATTTGTAATTTACAGTCAATCAAAAACTTTTTTAATGTCCATAAACATCAACATTTCTCTTCTTGATATTTGCCACAACACAGAAACCATCAGGCTCAACTAATAGATAGTGAAGTTCTTCTATTTAACGTTTAATGAAATTAAACACTACATCAAAATTACACTCATTTTGTCTACCATTAATAATTTAAAGCGTACAGGTAAAATTTTATTTTATGTATATTTTCGTTTTTAAAATACTTCAATTAGAAGTTTCAGCAACTAGTTTACCAAGAATTGATATTCAATCTTTATCATATCCATCAATATTAGTAAAAAACCAAATTGAATTGAATCAGATCTTATTTGATTTAAATACAATTCGAATAAATGATTTTGATTTCCAAAGATACTTTGAGAATTTTTAGCAAATCAAATTTGATTCTCATCATTATCTTGAAGATATTTTAAAAACTAAAGGAAAAGAATGAATTATATTGATTATCAATTTACAAATATAGTTTATGATTTAACCGATAATGATATAGTATACTTGAAAAATGTTCATCAATCATCATTTTTTACTCTTATTAAACAAATTCATATTTATTTATTTAAGCCAAAGGTCAACATGATGTTGTCATAACAAAAGATGCATCTGTAGATTTAATTTATCTTGGTGCTCGTCTTCGTCATTATGATTGTTTACTTGAAGGAGAAGTTTCTCTATCAAATTTATTATATAAAAATTCTAATCATGATATTCGAGAAATAATTGGTCAAGTACTTTTTAATAGTTTATCTGTGCTTAATCAATGTCAAGGTGATGAACTCACAACTGTTTATAGTTCAATATTAATTTAACAAATTTTTGAACAAAGTTCTTTCATACTCCAATGTACAAGAAAATTTCCACAAATTACTTTAAATATAATTGAAACTAAGAAAGATCAAAATCTGATGAAAAATTTAATTGAAATGACATTTTCAACACATTCATCATCAGTAACAAAATTATTCAATGAATTATTTTAACAAATCTCATCAAAAAATTCAATTAAATTAAATGAATATCAATTTGAAATTCCACAAAATTCAAGTCAGTTTAATCTTCAATCGTTTTTATCAGATTAACATTCAAAAATAAATTGTCAGTTTAGTGATTATACAATTTTATTAATAAGTAACTATTTTGCTACAGATAAATTCTATTCTTTTGTATTTAGATCGACGAGAATGAAACATTCGCCGGTTGTTACAGCTATAGATTAGTAAAGTATATTTTTCGATATACGTAGAAACCACTCGAAAAATCTTGCCTTTGCCTGTTTGTGGAGAGTTCTCGCGACTTTTCTTTAATATTATGTGTTCTTGACACACAATACTTTTCAATACTTCTTTTTTTTCAGATCAAAACTTCATCAGTTTTTGTTTCATTTCTTCCGATAATCAACTAGTTTTTTATCCAACATATCTCAAATGACATCCTCCAGCACCTTCTTGGAACCAGTGGCTATTGTTGGCATAGCCTGCGAATTTGCTGGTGATATTCATAGTCCAAATGATCTATGGCATGCATTGGATGAAAGTCGAGATGTGGGTAGCGAAATACCTCGTGATCGACTCGATATTGATTCATATTGCGCTCATATGTTCAATATGGACAATAATCAACAACTGCGCAATAAACTTATTCGTAGAGGATATTTTCTCTCGAATAGTCACTGGGATACATTCGAAGCAGGTTTCTTTGGATTATCCGACGCAGAAGCAGGCAGTATAGATCCGTGCCATCGATTACTTATGCTTAAATTTGTTCATTTACTTGACGATGCTGGTTACAGTATTGAAAAAATGCATGGTTCACGAACATCTGTGCACATAGGACAGTTCTCTACAGATCATGCGCACACATTAATTCGAATGGAACCCGAATATCGATCAAGATTTCATGGACCCAATAGTTTATTGTACAATGCTGCAGCTCGATTATCATACCATTTTAATCTACAAGGTCCTAACGTCTCATTAGACGTTGCTTGTTCGTCATCATTAGAAGCTGTACATATGGCTGTAGAAACTCTTCGCACATATGAAGCAGACATCGCTGTATGTGGTGGTGTTAATGGTACTTTTGCACCAGAAAGTGTTTTTTCTACTTCGAACATTGGTGCTCTATCACCTGATGGACGAAGTCGATCATTTAGTGCTGATGCTAATGGTTACGCTAAAGGTAAGAGTTATATTTGCATACATCTAATAGAATAAAAGTTGTTAGGTGATGGTCTTGGTCTTATCATGTTGAAACGATTGAGTGATGCTGAGCGTGATGGTGATCGTATATACTGTGTTATTCGCGATGTGCTTAGTAATCATGATGGAAATGAAGATAAAAGCAATTATGTCGTTCCATCAGCTGCTGGACAAACACGTCTGCTCACTGATGTTTACAAACGAACAAACTTTGATCCTCAACGCATTTTCTACGTTGAAGCACATGGTACTGGTACACCAATAGGTGATCCTATTGAAGCAAATTGTCTAGGTCGTTTTTTCAATCGATCATCGCTTGAACCTCCATTATTGATTGGTTCTGTTAAGAGTAATTTGGGACACACAGAAGGTGCAGCTGGTATTACTGGATTAATCAAAGTTGCTATGTGTATGCACCATCGAGCTATTCCACCAAATATGCAGTTCACATCACTCAATCCCCGAATCGAAGCACAACGTTATAATCTTCATGTTGTACTTCATTCCGTACCTTTTCCACCTTCCACTGACACTGATCCGATATCTATTGCTATCAATTCATTTGGCATGGGTGGTAACAATGTACATGCCATTGTCGAAGAATATCGACCCAGTGCAAAAAAGTCCATTACTAATGGATATACAAATGGTCGTGCTGATGGACACCATCAAATAGAAAACAAACAATACTTCATCTTTCTGTTTTCAAGTAAGTAGACGATTATCAAACATTGTCATTCTTATTATTTTCTTATTTTAGCAAAAAGTCGCAAATCTCTCAAAGATCAAGTAGCACAATTCAATCAATGGTTACAAAAAAGACCAACTTTTGATGTAGATAATGATCATGCTTTCTTTCAACGTATTTCTCGACAACTTCTTCTTCGACGAACAATTAGCTATATACATTTAACCATCTTTGTATTTGCAAATCGTCAACAACTACAACAACAACTCGATGCTTTTCTTGCCGAACAGACAATCTCAGGGCTTGCTATTGAATTACGTCCAACGATACCGTTATCACAAAAAATATGTTTCGTTTTTAGTGGGCAAGGTCCTCAATGGTGGGCGATGGGTCGACAATTATATGAAAGTGAACCTGTTTTTACTCAATGGATACAATTGATTGATAATGAAATGACAAAGATCAACAATGGTGAATGGCGATTATTAGAAGAATTAATTGAAAAAAAGAATGAACAAGAATCTCGTATTAATGATACAAATATTGCTCAACCAACTTTATTTGCTATTCAAGTTGCTCTAGCTGCTTTACTCGTCTCATGGAATATTTATCCTTCAACAATCGTCTCACAAAGTGCTGGAGATCAAGCTGCTGCTTTTGTTGCTGGTCGTCTCACTTTGCAGGAAGCTGTTCGTATTGTTTATCATCGATCAAGTCTTCAAAATCGTAATACACGACAAGGTGGTTGCATGTTAGCCATATCCATGAGTGAAGAAGAAGTACAAAATGAACTTCTCAAAGATATTGAACATCTTGTTTGTATTGCAACTGTAAATAGTCCTCGTTCTGTCGCATTAAGTGGAGATGAAAAGACTATTGATGAATTACAACAAAGGCTTTCGACATTTCATCCAAATGTTTTCAAAGCTCGTCTTCGCATAGAAAATGCATTTCATTCTTATCAAATGGATCGTTTTGATATTGAAAAAGAACTGTTATCATCGCTAAGTGATATTCGAGGACTTCCTCTCAAAGATCCACGGCAAATGTTCGATCCAAAGTGTGCTGAAGCTCGTCTATATTCAAGTGTCATTGGAGGTGCATTAAGTAATGAAATACCAGTTGATGCACATTATTGGTGGACAAATGTAAGACAAGTTGTTCGATTTCATGATGCTATAGTGTCTATTGCACGGAATGATGATGCAACTATTTTTCTTGAACTCTCACCACATCCGGTCTTGGCTACATCTATTCAAGAATGTTATCAATCAACAAATCAAAAACCACTTATTCTTCCAACATTAAAACGAAAAGAAAATGAACAGATCACATTATTGACAAGCCTGGCACAATTAACAATTTCACCTGATATTTGGCAACAATATTTTCATACTCGAAATATTTTATCTTCAAACAAAGATGAAGCATTCTTTGATGATTTTCCATTGTATGCATTTGATCTTAGTTCATGTTGGTATGAGTCAAAAGAATCAGTTATGAAACGTTTAGCTAATCGTATTCAAACTCATCCTTTACTTGGTGTTCGTCAATTGACTGGACAAACAACTGCGACATGGAGAAGTCTTATCAATATCAATCTACCACAACATGCTTATTTGAAAGACCACAAAATTCAAGATGCTTTTCTTTTTCCTGCTACAGCTCTACTTGAAATAGCCACAGCAGGCTATCGACAGTTATTTCCATCATTTGATAACAAAGATCAATCTTTAATTATTTTAGAAGAAATCAAATTCGTCAAAGCACTCATTCTTACTCAGCATGAACTGACAGAAGTATTTACACAAATTGATATGCCAAAACGTGAATGGTCCATCTACAGTCGACCATGGACATCAGCCGGTTCAGATTGTATGCATTCATTAGGCATGGCTAGTAATGATTTCATTGATTCTTTTCTCGATCAACAAACTCTCAGTCAATATTCTCTGAATGAATTCACATTACACGCTCATGGTCGAGTTAATATGGATAATACTCAACAAAAAACAACCGCAATACTTACTACTAATATGATTCTTGATACAACATGGTCGATACATGATACGTCCAATTTTTATAGTTATGCGTCAACAAGAGGTTATCAATTTGGACCTTTATTTCAAAATATGAACTTCTTACAAGGTACAACATCTACAGTTACAGCTCAAGTTTCAAATGATCTTAATAAAATCAATGATCTTACTTCTTATTATTTACTTCATCCATCAGTACTTGATGCTTGTTTTCATCCGCTTATAGCTTTACTACCTGGCACTGATACAACATTTCTTCCAATTAGTATTCAAAAATTTGTTAGTAGTACAAACAAAAGCTTATCTTATTCCAATATTGAAATGCGTGGCAATTATAATGATAATGTTTGTGGTCAGAGTCAAGAACAAGCACATACTTGTGATATAATGATTCTTTCAAGTGGTGACAAAAACGCTTCTTCAAAAGAAATCATCTGTACAGTTGAAGGTCTTGCTACTCAACAAATTCAAGGCACACGATCCGGTCGATGGACATTAGAAAAATCTATTTTTGATAAATTAAATATCACAGTTGATTTGCCTAGTGTCGATCATAAAGAACATATAGATAGTCTTATAAAAGACTATTCTATGAAACAAGTATGGAATGATTCACCAATAGTAACAAGTGTAGCTGATTTGTTTCCATCACCTGAGAAAATTTTTAATAGTAAAATCGATACTGTTAGCAATCAAGATTTGGTTGAATCGATTGAACCGTTCAACAAACTAGCTGCATATTATGCTCAATTATCACTCAAAGAGCTCGATTTAAGTCTTGTTGATGATCAGTATCGTCCTTTATTGAGTGCTTGTCACTTGTTAACTTCACTTTTATGCGAACAAGTGACATTTCATTCTACACAACTTTGTCTTATGCAACTGCTCAAGCGTTTTTCACGTCTCGAACCAATTCTGACCTTATTAAACACGTACGGATCGCGATTAAAAGCAATTTTTACAGGGCAACAGAGTGGACTAGATGTATTCTTAGGAAACGATGATACCGGACGTATTTTACAACAAGTAAAAAACATCATGAGTGAAAATAAAACACAAATGATATTTGATGCAATTGATCAACATCTTCGGGTTGAACATAAACGAAATAGCTATGGCTCACTCAGCCACTATCGATTGCGTATATGTTGGTTTGCTAGTAGTGAATGTTCGGATGTCCTTCCTATTCTTGATCTGTTGCTCAACTTATCACATCATACAGATCTATGGATTGACCTCCATTATGCGAATATGGATACGACACAACTTGCTCAAGCTGAACAAATATTTGAAACACGTTTAGCCGATCAAACTCGTTTATCGATTACATACGACCAAACACTTGATTTGTTTGACAGTGCAACACTTGCCAAAATACCAATCGAATCATTCGATATTATTTTTGGTGCAAATCAACTTCCAAGAAATGAAGATTTAGCAGAATCTCTTATCAATCTTCGTCGCTTACTTGCTCCCAACGGACTTCTTTTATTGTTTGAGTTAATTGGTGTTCCTCTATATTTTGATCTTATACTAGGTCTACTCGACCAATGGTGGTCACCGTTAAATAATACTCGTGCTTTGAATGACATCCAGCAATGGGTCACCGTTCTAAAACAAATAGGTGGATTTACAACTATCACACCAATATGGAGTCAATTTGAAAGTACACTAATTATAGCACAGAAAACGATGTCTCACGAAATATTACAGACACTTGATGAAAGAAAACATCAAAGATGGCTTCTCTTTGCCAGAAATGATGTTGGAAGTCTTGGCCACACTATAATCTCATTTTTACCATGTACAAATTATCGTTTTTTTGATATTCGCAGTTCAATCACAGAACTAATTCGTTCCACAATTGAAGAAATAATAACAACATATACACAGTTGTATATTGTTTTTGCATGGCCACTTGAACAAACATTACTTGATGGTAACGGTGATTTAGCATTCAAACAACATGAAGAGATTATGTGCAGTACACTATCTCTCATTCTTCAAACAATTCATACAAAATCTCCTCATTTTTATCCATTTGTGTTTGTTATCACGCATCATGCACAGCTCAATATCGGTTCTGATTACAATATAATCACATCACCAATTATTGGGCTTACACGAAGTTTGATGATTGAATACGAACGAAATCGATTAAAACTAATTGATCTACAATCACCAATGACATCGATCAACAAGCCAATATTTGTGCATGCTTTAATACAACATATGATGAGTTCTCGATATTCAAACAATAATTCCGAGATTGTGCTGTATCTTGACACGAATGAAAATCAAGTCAAACATATAACATGGCATTACGAAATGTTGCAAAAATCTATTGATGACGATAACAATGAACAAGAGAAATCTAAACTAGAACAAATTTCTATTATTCCTAAACGGGATGCAGATCAAAAACCATTTCGTATTTATGTACCACAATCTCGTTTTATTTCTGAATTAACATGGATTGAAGAAGATAGAGAAAAAGAATTACTACCAGGTATGGTAGAAGTTCGTGTTCATTGTGTTGGTATTAATTTTCGAGATGTACTCAAATCACGTGGTCTTTATCCGCATACGCGTCCTTTTGCACAATCTGATGAAAATCAACCAAAACCTAATCAAGATACCGAACCAGGTTCAGATTTTGTTGGTACTGTTGTACGTGCGTGTCCTACTGTTAGTTTTCAATTGGGTGATCATGTTGTAGGCTTCTCTGCTCACGGTGTATTTCATTCGCATATTATTGTTCATTCATCGTTAGTCATTCGTATTCCACATGAATGTCCTCTTACTGATGAACAGTTATCAGGAATGCCAACTCCATGTTTAACAGTAATATATTCACTCAAATATCGTGTTCATCTTCAATCTTATCATACTGTTCTCATTCATGCTGCAACAAGACGTGCTGGTCAAATTTGCATTCAGTATTGTCAATGGATTGGTGCTCGTATTATGGCTACAGCTGGAACTGAAGAAAAACGACGCTTTCTTCGTGAACATTATGGTATTGAATACGTATTCAATAGTCGAGATACTTCTTTTGTTAATGATGTACGCAGTATTCTACCTAATGGTGTTGATGTTGTCATTAATTCATTATCGGGTTCACTTCTAAAAGAATCCGTCAAACTACTTGCTTCCCATGGTCATTTTGTCGAATGGGGACAACGAGATATTTTTGATAAGAGTCAGTTGTCTTTATTTGACTTACGCTCAGACTGTAGTTTTCATGTAATCGATTTAGCTTCATTTGGTGACCAACAATTACCTATGTGTCGGATGATGCTACAAGAAATGGTTGATTTATTGATTCAAGGTAGATTAAAATTAATCGAGCCGACGGTCATCTATGAACCATCTGAAGTAATTGAAGGTTTTATGAGATGCAATAATGCTCAAATGATGGGTAAAGCTGTTGTTCGTTTAACTTTGTCTGAACAACCACTACATCTGAATATCAAGAAATCGAAGAACTTAGCAGAAGGTAATCTCTATTTCTTTTTCACTTCACTTCTAATGAGTTTTTCTAGATAATGATATTATGTTTCCTTCGAATGTCTGTAACAATGGAACAATTCTAATATCTGGTGGTTTTGGCGGTCTTGGATTGACAATGTCTCGTTGGATGATAGAGAAACGCGGTGTTAAACAAATAGCACTGATGAGTCGTCGAACCTTAGTTGAACTTGAACAACCTTCCAATCCACAATATGATGACTGGTTACGATTGAAACGAGCAGTAAATGAACATAATGCTCATGTTGATGTTGTACAAGCAGATGTGACAAATTTTCAACAAGTTCATGATCTTATTGTGAGACTGAATCAAAGTTCTTATCCTGTTCGAGGTATTATTCATAGTGCTGTTATTGCAGAAGATCATACTCTCAGTAATTTAACACAAGAGCATATAGCACGTGTTCTTGCACCAAAGGCCCGCGGTGCTTGGATTCTTCATCAAGTAACACAACGTACTCATACACCGCTTCACTTTTTTATTATGTTTTCATCAATTCGAAATCATCTCCTTGAATTAGCATCTGCCGGTTACAATGCCGGTAATCAATTTCTTGATGCTCTTGCTCATTATCGTATGCAAAAACTCAATTTACCAGCTCTTTCTATCAGTTTACCAGCAGTGAGTGGTGCTGGTATGTTTCATAGACAACGAGAGTGGTTAACAAGTTTTCAAACGACACAAGGCTTTGAATTAGTACCAACAGTGATTGTATTTGAATTGATAGAACATTTTTATAAACATCAGAATACTTGTCCGTGTCCTATTATTTTTGCGGTTAATTGGCAAACATTGTATGAAAGACGACACAAACTAGCAACATTCCAGTTAACTCAAATCGCACAGCAACGCTATGTTGAAATGAAGCTCAGCAACACATCTATATCATCGAAAATCGACGGTACGGCTAATTCTGACTTGAATCAAAAGGAAACTATTATTGAGCGAACTCAGGAAGCTGTAGTACGTCTCTTAGGTGCAGTCAGTGTCGATCGTATATTAATTGATCGTTCACTTGTGAGTCAAGGCATGGATTCATTAGCTGCTATCTCACTATACAATTGGTTGGGACAAGAAACTGGTGTCTATATACCATTAGCTGATCTTCTTCAAGGATATTCTATTGAAAGAATTGCAATAGTTATACGTAATAAGCTCCACGATCAACAACAAGTTACCACATCAATTGGTACAGAACAAAATGTAGACTCTGATCTGATTGATGAAAATAATATCAAATTATCTAACACTTCTATACACACTAGTACAGAAAATATTATTTGTATTCAACGTCCGACTCAAACCAATAGCTCTATTATCTTCTATATCGTGGAGCAGGCAATAACGAATACTGACGAGTCCTTTGCACTATTTATGCACAAATTATCTGAACAGCAAAGTCAAACAGCGTCAGCTACCATCTATGCTATTCAACTACCGTTAACGATATCGGATACAAGTACATCTGCTTATGCTCAAAATATGATCTCACAAATGCGTCGTATTCAACCACGCGGACCTTATCATCTAGTGGCTAATCGCAACAAACAAGAAGAAATCATTGCGCATGAAATGATAAGACAGCTTAACAATCATTCAATGATAATCGATGTACGATTAATTCTTTTGGATGATTAGAATTAAATTTGTTATTAATTAATACTCTCTGAACATTGATGGTCGGGTTAGTTTGAACTCTTTTTTTATTTACTAATTCTAATACTTACAAGATATCACACTATATAAGTACTTATAGAAACTTAAATTCTGAAAAGTAGAAAAATGACCAATGAAAATCTACAAAACACTTAGTATTCTTCAATATTACTTATTAAAAAATGGAACATTGCGCGAAAATATTTTTTCTTAGCTTAATTAATATATTTTTGACAGAAAAATTTGAGCGCTATCATAGCGAACAGTAAAAGAAACTTATCGACTATTGAGAACTTTTATATAAACTAGTGGAAAGAAGTTTAACAACAACTATATTTTTTATATGTGTTTTGTAGGATATAGTAGTATAGGAGTTAATAATTATCATCAATAGACAAGAACTATAACTTCTTTATTGAACTTGACAACACTGAAAACTCTTCCTGTATTGTACAAATAAGATATTTTTTCAAACACAGCAAGAAAATTGGCTATCAACGAACTAAAGATTAGACGAGTTTTCAAATCGAAAATCTGCATCCTCTATGTTACAGTTTTAGGATTTGGTGTATTCCTATTCACCACTATATTAATGAGTATAATGAATCGAGAACAGTGACAGATACATTAATTTGTTAAAAGAAAAATGGATTGTGATCATGACATTAATTAATATGTGAGTTAATTATGATACAAGAAAGCTTTGCCAATTATTTTTTGAAATATATTTTCCCGAATATTTCATAGCATGACTGTTACTTAGTTTGGATCTGAATCTAGTAGAATAAATTCCATATCATGCAATTAAAATAGTTGTTTTCCTTACTAATTATCTTTGAATGGATATTTTATAATGTTTCTCAAATATAAACATATCAATATTGACATATTTTAAGTTGTAATTTTACCAAAGTGTGTATTTCCTCAATGGATTTGCTATTCATTTTATGAGTTTATCTCGATCGATTGACATTGAAATAGTGAGTTTTAGCCCCTGTGATATTTTCTTTTATCTTAATTGATCGGTTTGTTCATTAATATAATAATAAAAATAATTTTTTAGTAATCAAAAACTGTCAACTTGTCTAGTATTCTATGTTTACTTATTATAGTGTGATATTTATTCTCGAAACAGTTTTATGAATTGTTTTTTCTTTAGTTAGTCATTTTATATACTAACAATCTTAAAATAACATATTTTTTTCCTATTATATAATACAATACCACAACGGCTTGATCTGTTTTTCTTGTGCGGTTGTGAAACGTGATGATGTGATGATGCGTGTGAGTTTGCTATGTTATCAATAAGTAACTCATACCACCCATATATAATGTAGTCCCTTACTCTCTTTTTCATTCGTTTTTCTTTCCTATTATTATCATGAACACTGTTTATTTTTCTGTACGTTAGTTATACACCAATACCAGTTGACTGGATATATGTATATGTTAGCTAATCTATGATTTATTATATCATAGACTATTTTCTCTATTAGAATAGATTATAATCATAGAGTTCTGCTGCCTTTGACATGAGTATGAGTCGAATTTTGAGTAAATCCACTATAATAGAAAATCACTACGTCTGTTAAAAATTCGACGTATGCTTACGCTAAGGACATCATAACTATATGTTTATAATCTACTCAAGCCAAGGAAACTTTCGATGATATCACACACTATAGACTAGTTAATATATACATAACTATTTTATACCTAAATCACTGTATGTTATATATACCTTTTGTATGATAATGTCTCATGTAGTATAGTGAAAATGAATAGTAAGAATGGTAGTAATAGTACTTCTTTCGTTTGGTATTATCATATTGAAATGAAGCGTATTGGATACCAGTCACAGTCAACGGACAAAAAAAACATTTATAATAGTATATGATCACTATTTTCAAGGATGAAAAATTCGGATCTATGATTACTTTTTAGAATTTTGAAGTTTGATTTTCTGAGTCAGAAGGAGATGTTTTTCCTTCACTAAGGTGGTTTATATAAAGGAAAATAATTTGTATGCGTCTTTATTTATCATGGGGTTAAAAGTGAAACGTCAAGTCTCAGTTATACCTTACATCGGAATAAGATCGCCCTGTTTTTCCTTCGTGCAAATCTCGTTTACTCCAATTGTTTGGTGTTGGTCGAACGCAGGTTTGGATCGAAATGATCAGTTTTGCCTCGGAGATTAGATCCAATGAGCATTTTCAGTGCTTGGAGATTTAGTGAATCGTATGTTTCACTGATATCAAACCCGTATACAGTGACTGAAAAGAATATTCTTTTAAACTGTGATAAGTGTCAATTCCTAAAATGATTTTTTCTTACTCTTGAAAGTTCGTTTTTCTGTAACAAGAGAAAGATAGACTTTTTCGGTTTCCGTTATAAATGAGAAAATCGAATGTAGATCTGAGCATATGAGATTTGAGCGAGAGTTAGAGTATCTCTCTTTCACCTTCGCCTTTGCTCATACCTACACTCAATTATCACAACAACAATTAAAAAGCATAAAAATGTTTGATCGTCTCCTGTTTTCAAATGTAAATGAAAGTAGCCAGGAAATTAATAGTAGAGATATTCATCATGATTCCTACGTAAGAGGATAGTTTCAAATGTATTTTGAAAAAGAAAAAGCACTCAAATATGTTCATCTATTAGTCAATCTCTGAATATTTCCCAATAGTTTGACAGTCTCATCAAATTATATAGTAAACGGCAAGACCTGTCGTATATCATGGAGAAGAATACTAGTAATAAGCCTGCATGAATATGATAAATAAAATTTTGGCGTCTCAGATAACAGAAACTCCAATTTTGATTTTCTAGTTAATATACTGACAAAGAATTTAGTTTACTGGAAGTTTTGATTTCAAGTTTTGAAGTACAGATTTTGTTTTCTTTATCTTCTTTATATGTTTTGAAGATTTTTATACATTACTTATTTTACATAAATAATTAATCGATATTATTCGATCTATTTGTCACCGATGTTTTCACGTACGAAACTAGCAGCGGCTGTAACAAAAGGATCGACTGTGCAGAGAGAACAGCGGCTTCCGATTTCACGTCGAACAGAAGGTATAGCATCGTTTGGTCAACAAAGAATTTGGTTTCATGAACAATTATACTTTCATGCTTCCGATCTATCTGTCTACAATATTGTAGTTCCATTAATAATCAAACAAGGCTCACTCTCAGTTCAACGTATACGCTCGGCCTTACGTTCAGTAATTGAACAACATACAGTTCTCCGTACCGCTGTTCGTTTTAATCCAGTAACGAATCAGATTGAACAATATATACAACCTGTTGCCGATGATATTTACTTATTCCAACATTCACGAGGAATATCGACAGCGGAACAACTGGATAGCCTATTAACAGATGAATCCATTAGCAAACATTTTGATGTAGAGACGGGAAGAGTCGTAAAATGCCACCTAGTAGAGCGAGGTGATGAAAAACATGATCATTTATTACATGAAAATGATCTTATTGTTTTTACTATCCATCACATAGCATTTGATCTCACCTCAAGCAAGTCATTCGTTAAAGCATTTAAGCACGCATACTGGAATGACGCACATCATCAGTCAACATTATTGGTTTCACAGTATATAGACTTTGCTCAGTATGAACAGGCAATGCTAGCTGATACAAATTCCAATTCAAAAATGAATAAGGCACGTCGATTTTGGTCCGATCTTATGCATGGTTATGACTGGAATCGAATACAAAGCTTGGCGCCTAACGAAAGTAAACATGATCAAACTCGTTCTGGTCGTGGTTATTCGACTGTATTTTCCTTTGATCAACGAGTTGTCGACAACATGATGATGTTTGCTTCATCCAATAACATTACTATGTTTTCACTATCATTCGCCTCCTTCTATGCATTCTTATTTAACTTACTCAATGATGAAGATGACCTATGTGTAGCAAGTGTTGCAGCTAATCGCTTTAATCAAGAAACAAAAGAAATGATCGGGATGTTTGTTAATATTCTACCATATCGAATACAAGTTGAGCCAAATAAATCATT
The DNA here is from genome assembly GCA_905250115.1 of Adineta steineri. Taxonomy (NCBI): domain Eukaryota; kingdom Metazoa; phylum Rotifera; class Eurotatoria; order Adinetida; family Adinetidae; genus Adineta; species Adineta steineri. Next base: position 396,938 of record CAJNOI010000073.1, on the reverse strand, counting down.
TAATCATTTCGTGCAAAAAGTGCAACAATTAAGTACTGATATTCTGGAACATGCGTCTCTACCATACCAAGAGATTATTACTCTATACGATAAACAAAAACATCAGAGATTGCCTTCAACATTCTTTCAATATGTCTCTTTAATGTCATCTGTGACACAAAAGACTACAGCGGAATTAACTTTAGATAAAGATTCAATTATTGGCCTATACCATGACCGAGATCGAAGTCACAGTAATGGATTAGCTACATTCGATATGAGTGTAACAATAGCACATGAACATCATGCGCGAACTACAGAATGTGTTATTGACTGTGCAGTTGAAGTCTTTGAGAATCAGGCTATTGTTAATGAACTTGCAAACCGCTTTCAATATATGCTTACACAACTCTTTTGTTCTTCCATGATCGATGAACCTATCTATAAACTATCCATTGTTCTTTCAAATGATGAAAATCTTATTCATCAATTCGACAACGCGCATATAGCTTCGTCTGACTCATGCACAACTACCATTCAGGAATGCTCAGAAGTCAAAAATCAAATGTCGATGACTGCTGCAAGTTTATTTTGGTTTAATACTCTTCGTGATTGTCATCTCGATCAATCTTTATCATTACCATATGATCGATATCGTCTTATGAATCAACATCGAACTGATCAGACAACATCAATCTCTTTTGATTTTGGCCAAGATCTTTCACATCATTTTCTTACCTATGCATCATC
>CAJNOI010000073.1:375233-396199 GCA_905250115.1 Adineta steineri | reverse complement strand
AACATCTGTCTCTTTCGATTTTGGCCAAGATCTTTCCCATCAGTTTCTTAACTATGCATCATCAGACAATATCAAACATGAACATGTAGCACTTGCTACTTACTTTGTCTTCTTATTTAAATTAACGAACGGAGAAAAAGATTTAAGTATTGCAATGAATATCGACAATCGTTATAGAGATGAACTAAAATCTATTATTGGCCTGTTTGAGAATATTATTCCATTACGATGTCAATTAGATCCTCATTGGTCTTTCCACCAACTACTTGAGCATGTAGGAGAGACAACAACGAATAGTATGAGATATTCTTATTTTCCTCTGCAACGTATTCTCAATCAACATCCAAATGTATCAAAACCTGCGTTTCTTGACATATCATTTGAATTTCTATCAACTATGACAAGAAGTGATAATAAACTAATAATGATTAGTGATAGCCAACTTTCTTCCATACCTTTTACAATGAATATTAATGATAATGAGATTACAAATAAGTATGATTTCTTACTTATAATTCAATATGATCTCAATAGTAATCAACTCTCATGCACAATCGATGCATCACTTGATTTATTTAATGTAGAAACAATTAATAAAATATCTCAACGATTTCATTTAATCTTAAATCAGCTATTTACATCTGTTGATAATCAAATGAATAAATCAATCTATGAAATATCATTAACATTACCAAATGAAGGAGTACTCATGCAATCAATGAATAATACAGAAACATCATTGCCTTCTAGTACTTGTATTCATCATACATTTGTTTGTCAAGTAATGAAACATCCACAAAAACTAGCTGTTGAATTGGATGATCAATCTTTGACATATTCTGAATTGCTATATTATGTTCAATTATTATCTTTGAATCTTCTCAAAGAATCTCATATCTCTCTAGGTGACGTCATTTGTCAATGTGTTGATCGAAGTTTATCAATGGTAAGTTAATTGATGAAATACATTTTGTATGTTGCTTTGAAATTCAACTTGATTAGGTTATTGGTATTATGGCAATTGAAATGGTTGGAGGCGTTTATTGTCCATTATCACCTCGTGATCCACAGCATCGCTCATATACTCTCATAAAACAAACAGAATGTCGTCTTATTCTTGCTGACTATCAGACTAAAACGAAATTTAATGATGATATTAGCTTACTCATATATGATTCGGTTCTGGTGAACGAAAACAGAGAATATATTGTTGACATAAATCGGTTGTCTGATGTCTTAGTAACGTGTGAAGATATTGCATACCTTGTTTTTACAAGTGGTTCAACTGGAATGCCAAAAGGGGTATGTTACTATCTTGTTAAATCAATAGCTTTTATTTATGCATTGCTCTTTAGGCACAAATTCGTCATCGAAATTTGACGGCATGTATTGATTCTCTAGTTTATATCAACTTATTCTCAAACAAAGATACTATGATACAAATGGCAAGTTGTTCATATGATGTGCATGTTCAAGAAATCATAGGAGCATTGACTGTTGGTGCTGGCATTATAATGCTTCATCCCGAGGGAAATATGGATATTGAATATGTAATCAATGTATTGAACAAAAAAGAAATTTCATATCTACAAAGTGTTCCAGCATATATTAACAATATGTTAGAGTATGTGGAAAAGAATAATTCTTCAAGCTTGAGTACTTTACGTACTCTTGATATTGGTGGTAAGGAAAATATTTTAGTCAGTATATAGGTATTTGAACAAAATGTTTCAGGGGAAAAAAGCACAGTTCAACTTATTGAGAAAATACACGCCTATTTGCCTTCAAGTACATCTGTGTGGAACTCATATGGACCAGCAGAAACCACGGTTAATTGCACTTGTCATGTCATAGACAAGTGTGTTGACATAATCGACATTCCAATTGGGCATTCATTACCTAATTATCAATGCTTGATGTTGGATAGTTTCTCACAATTTGTCGTTATTAATCAAGGAGGTGAGCTGTTTGTAGGAGAAAAAGGTGTTTTTGCTGGATATTTTCGACGTGATGATTTATCAGCGAAAGCTTTTATTGAGATCAATGATGAATTATTCTATCGAACAGGCGATCTTGTTCGAATGGATAACAATGGTCTTTTTCATTATATCGATCGAAAAGATTTTCAAATCAAACTGCATGGACAACGAATTGAACTTGGTGAAATCGAACAATGCTTACTTCGCACGTCAATTTTAGCTTGTGTTGTCATTAAATGGGATGATGATCATCTTGTTGCTTATGTTCAAAGTTCTGATCTTAATGAAAAAGTATTACGGGAACATTGTCAATCACAATTACCATCACATATGACTCCATCTCTCTTTATTATACTTGATAAACTACCTTTGAATGCCAATGGAAAAATAGATCGAAAACTTCTTCCTCCACCTGACATTTTATCATCAGGTACTGCTTATGATAGTAATGAACCAATTACTAATCTTGAACAACAACTACAACAAATTTTCAGACAAGTTCTCCATATTGAATCTTCGCCTATTGACGTTCCTTTTGGTCAGCTCGGTGGAACATCATTAGATGCTATCCGTGCCCTTACATTAATACGACAACAGGTGTATAGTAATATTGACATCGGTCTTTTATTTACGAATCCATCGATTCGACAATTGGCCATGGCAATACAACCTTTGTTGATTTCAAATCAATCACAAGAGACAGTTTCTACCGTTGATCAGCCGCATTAAATATATGTTCATCTTGCATCTAAACTTTTTTTACACAGGGGACGGGTGTGAATGTGAGTGGGTATATAACTGATATAATACCAACGCTCACACCCACCCATTTTCAAGATAGTTTTCTAAATCGAAGTTGATTTTCGAATTTTTAGAAAGTCAATGAATAAATCATAAACTTTTAAAATGCTTGAGTTTATTTAAGATCGATTTTGCAGAAAGTAGAATTTAAAAAAAAATTGACGGTATGCTGTAGCTATATGGTCATTTATATGTCAAGTCATATGATTATCTGTATTATGATTACGTTGTACTTTTCACCAATAACAAATGGTCATTTGAGCTATGTTTCTGATGAAGAGACACAGAAACACTGATGAGTTTTCATCTGTAGACCTTATTCTGACAATCTAGAAGATATTTTCTTTAGCCACACTTTAAAGAAAATACTATTTTGATCAGCTTTTATTCCATTTGATCAAAAAACCTATCAAGCTTCTCATTACAGCAACGGTCAATTTCCTTATCAATTTTTGCAAAAACCTATTTATTAAAACTCTATGTCACATTTGAGATACAATCAATCACTTTGGCAACGTGATTCTACGAGATATACATCATACGATAATAAAAATTTTGTGAAAAAAAACTAGTTTTAGTCATAAAGCTCTCATGTTCGAGTATTATTCGAGTGTTTCGTAGCGGCGAAAGAAGCTCACAAACCAATTTAGGACCGATATTTCTGAGATGTCTTTGCCGCTCTGACATTGAAAAATATGCGATCGCCACACTTCACTATTTTTTTTATACAATTATTGTTGCCAGGAGGAATCAGATCTGCATGACTTTTGTTTGAATTGCAAAGAAAATATGATTATAATGTTTGCTGATTTCGATCGACATATGTTAATGTCTGGCTGTTTGAAATAACGAGATTAGGTCTCCGCTATGCGTTACAAGCAAAACTTCGCTAGTAAAAAATACGCACGGATAAGATTACTACCAGAAGCGGCTTGAATAATATTCCGTATGGAAAAAGTAGTTTCACTGATCACAAGAAATAGTCGACAATGACAAAAGTTAAATAGGCTTGTTCAAATAGTTCGTTGTTTGAAGAAAGCTAGAGGCTGTTAGCACTAGCAATATCGGTAAATGCTGAACACTGAAACAAATTTATATAATCAGCGTACCGTGTCTCAATGTCTTCGCACGTGAGGTCACACTCCTTCAGACTATAACTGTGACGGCCTTGCTTGCCTTGAGGATTATTGCAAAGCCAAATCTGCATGGCTCTTTCGAATTCGTCTGACCAGCGAAGACCGAAATAATCATAGATGCGACGCACAGTGACGATCGGTTGCTCCATCAAATCATTGTAGGCAACGTCAAAAAGGTTCTTGCGCTTTGCATCACGCATACGGTCTAGACGTGTGCGAAAATCTACTGTACATTCGATCGCTTTATCAATGAATTGTAGAGTTTGTTTCTTTATTGTATTTCGACTGGCGGCGTCTCTTTTATCGAGATGAACTGATCCAAGAGACCATGCTAAACTACACGATGAAGGTAAGACCTCATCGAGACGCCGATGAGTCATAACTATTGCCGCGTTCGGGTAATGCTGAAGGATTGCATCTAGTTTAAAAGAATGCACGGGTGTCTTCAATACCCAATGAGAACGTGGGGCATCGACAGAATTCAACATCCGCAAAAACAGCTCATGATAGTCATATACATAGTCTTTGTTCAATTCTTCAAGAAGCCAAGTACCATCATCAGATACTTGATCAGATGTAATCATCGTGAAAAAGGGTAGGAAACTTGCTTGCCGCAGAATATAGTAATCTTCGTCAATGGGAAAATATGGATGACAAGCGAAAATGTGCTTTGCTTCGGCTTCAAATAATGCAATTTGTCCGAAATACGATATCCGTGCGTCCATTCGTTTCTCATGTTCAACTGAATTTGATCGTGAGATGGGTGGAACAATGTCGACACACATATCGGTGATCAATGGAGAACGGCAATCAGGATCACAGGCAAGCAAATTTTGAAGTAATGTCGACCCTGTACGGGGAAGGCCACAAATAATCAATGGACCAAACGGCGGCAAATTACCACTAAGAAGTTCACTGTGTTCTGTCATATAATTGAGAACTTGTTTGCAATTTGTATGCAGTTTACCGATTTCACTTAACGCTCGATGTCTACCCAAACATGTCATATGTTCATTACAAAGTATGCTTCGCCGATACAATTCAAACGCATGCAAAATTTTACTATGATAGCCGAAACAGCTCTTGGCTTCTTCGGTCAGATCATTTTCATGTAGAATAATATCATCCAACAGCGGTGGATGCTCCATAGTAGCTTGATCAGATGTCGTGGTCATTGTAGTCAATACGTCAGCTTACTAAACCAGTTGAAGCATTGCTCGTGCAGAATTTGAGACACGGAACATCAATGATACTAAATCTACAAAAGGAATTACGCAGATTTATAAGTGTGAGTGCGAATGTTATACACAAATTAGCTCTACACCTACACTTACATCAAGACATACCCATCCCACCCACATCCTCTATAGAGTGCATATATGTGTGCGTTCACATTATAATTACCTGTTATTTTATGAGACGATGTTATAATTCAGCATTTGTTTCATTAACAAGACTTATAACAACAACAAAAAACGAGTACGTTGGCGAAATAAAGATAATCGGCGTTTTGTCTATTTTATAGAATAGAGTGCATATATATTTGTCCTCATAGTATAATTACCTGATATTGATGACAAAATATCCTGATTTATGGTTTGTTTCATGGAGAAAATTTAAAACAACCAGAAAAAGAATGATTGCGTTGACGAGATACGGGTTAATGGAAGATTTATCTATCGTATCAATATAGATAGAAATTGTAAGCATCCTACCCGTTTCTGCGCTGATGAGTATGAAGATAGTTTTACACTATCGATTTATCTCTTATAAATAATGTAATACAGATTTATTCTTATCCATCACTTATAAATAGGTAAGGACATATTTATTATATACTTGATTGTCCTTAAACATGTGTTCGTTCTCGTTATTCTTGCAATGTTATTATATTGAGCTGATATATGACAAACCTTCATTCTCTTTGTTCTTTCAATGTGATTACATTGTCTTTCTTTCTTATTATAGAACCTTCATTCCTTTTTTTCAGTCAATGATCTTTCCTTGGCCTCTTATTCTTGTTTATCCATATAACACAATGTTTTATGTGATAGAAGTATAGTCTGTGTGGTGGATGAATGAATAAATAAGGAGACCATTGATAATTAACGTGTTTGAGAAATCTTAATTATTATATGGAATATAGTGCTGTGAATCAAACGTATATTGATTGTCATGAGTCTGATATCATTTAGAAACAATACAACTGTATTTTACGTTACTGTTTCATCCTTGCGTAAGGGACTCATCAGTTATGTTTACAATTTCTAGTTTCACAAAGTCATAAATAAACATAACTACTTGTAAAATTCTATTCTGTTAAAAAATCAATAATAATACAAAGAAAGAGCAACAAAATGGGTGTGGGTATGGATGAAGGTGTAAGTGTTGGTTTTTGATTAAAACACCTACACCATCAACTACATGAACTTTAAAATCTTCTCCACATTTTTTTCCATCATCTTTTTTTACAAAACATTTATTGCTAGTTCGTTTTCAATATTTTAATGCTCGTTTCATTTTTTCGGAATCTTGTTTTATACGTAGTGTATTATAATATTTTTATTTTAAATTATGTGAAGCTTCATCCTCAAAAGATTTCATATTAATCTTTTTTTGATATAATTTGTGTTCGAGCATAATCATGTTTAGCTAAACGTAAATGCGTTATCATTAAAGTACAATTAATTGCAATTTTGTATCTAAATCGGATGTTTTTTTCTACAAGTTCATAAACTTCTTGTATCATTTTTATAATTGCTTGTTTTGATAATGTAAGAACATATCCATTTAATAAGTCTCGTTGTTTTGTTGCATAATAATATTTTACAACAGAAACAAAAACATGTCCTGTAGAAATCGCATCAACTGCACTACGTGTTTATTTTTTCAAACGGTAATAATTGATTAAATGCTTTGTATAATTTCGATTCAATTTTTTATTAGTTCATCACATTCTTTAATTTTTTCATCGATAACTGATGTGTAATAGTTTTCCATTTTAACAAATTTGTCAATATGACCCATGTTGATTGTTATTATTGAATTTTAAGATCGCTTGGCAATCTATCATTCACAAGATTTTGTATGGTCTTACAAATATCGTACTAGTTACATCGCAGAAAAAGTAAAAAGAAGAGAAACCAAATGGATATCGTAGCTTTCAGACATCCAAGAAATAAGTGCATCATTATCATTAACTACAATTAATTATATTTATGATGAATAATTTTTTTCTATTACGTACTTTTTCCCATTGAAAGTTTATTATTATTTAATTACTTCAAATTTGGAAACTAGCACATTCATGTGCTGATATATGTGACAATAGTTTTTTATTCAATGCTACAATGTTCCCATGCTGTTTTCTTGATTTATTTTCTCGTTTTGTTAGTTTATATAATTTGGCTATATGAAAAGAATTTATCTTTTATCAACAAATTTTATATTTTCTATTGTTTACCGTTAATTTAAAATAGTATATAATTGACATCAAGATGTATTTTATTTTCAATTTTCATTTCACCGTGGGTCACTTGCTATACTTTTGCAATTACTTATAGTTAGTATACCTGATGAAGTTAGATCAATTACAGGTCATTATTTGTTTTCATCGAATATTTCTCAATTAATAATGTTAAAACTGTTCACATTTCTATGTTATTTAGTTTCAGTCTAAAATCAATACGATGTTGATTTAAATGAAAAATATTTCTCTAAATCAAATTCATTAATACTATGTAATATTTGGAAGAGACTATATTTGATTCAAAAAATCTCTTCAAAGAAATATTGTGTCGGAAAGAAATTTAGTTGCATCCAGTTACGATTAAAGATAAATGAAGTCTATATGAAAAAATATGCAATTTATTAATAATTTAAATATTAGTTTATAAACTAGTGAAAGGCTATCACCTAAACTTACTATTTAAAATGAATCTCTTTTGCTGATTAATTAGGGAGAAAAATAAAAAGAGATTTTTCTTTTTGATCTATGCACATCAATTAAATTATTCATATCATTTTGTCCAAATTACTTTATCTTACAATTACTGAATTTCAATCAAACAATCATTCACAAGATTGATGAAACAGATTATAGTTTACACATGTTGTAGTATAGCATCGATATTTGCTAATCCATCTTTTTATTTTATACAAAAAAAATAATATGAATCAAACATTCTCAACATATATCATTTCATTAAAAATTATATTAACATTTTGTTTGACTAAAACCTTTCTTATTACAATTCTGAAGTGCAGAGAATGTATTGTAATTATTTAAAGATTTAGATTCTTTATATAGTTATATATGTATATTATATACCATTTATTTATCAACATCTAATTCACTTTTAATAATTCAAATATCTAACAACAAAAAAAACGATTTTCTCAAGTGACCTTATACTATTAGTATAGTTATATATTGATAAATATCTGAATAAATATATATATTGAACTATGAAAAACTTTTTGAAATCTCATAACAATTAAATTCAATCAACTTATAATTTCTATCATTTTTACTCATATTTATTTTCAAGATTTAATCTTCTTAAACTTTACTTTATGGCATATAATAATCAAACAAAACATAATTGAATGTATATATATATATCTTTGCAAAAATTCCACATTGTTAGTGACACTTTTCGTTTACCTAAGAAAATATCAATAATAATAAAATACAACAAAACACTTCAATTAAGAATGAGTCAGGGATGTTGTAGTGCATAACAAGTATATCTACTTGGACTGCTAGCTATCTTCAAAATCATTGCAATTAAACAACACGAGACGAAGAATGAAGCATGTAGTGAATAATATTTCATATTGTTTTATTAATATGTGTTGCTCTGGCAAACTAGTGTTACCACCAGTTCGCACAATTTCGTCATCGCAACATGTATTTGATCAGTAAAGATCATTTACCTCTTGGTAAGTTGTAATAAGCAATTTTCCTCGATGGTGTGTGGAGCACGACATCTACTGCGTCTTTACACATTTCACTTGGAGTCTGGTCAAATACTACGTCATCAACTTTGAAGTCTTGAGAAGATAAAAAAGTAAAATAGTGATCAGTCATTGATATTTATAGCCATAAAAATATTTTGTTTCTATATTGTGTTTTTTTTTCATTGAATGCATTAAGGGATCACAACATTATTTATCGAATTACATCATTAGAAAATATGTTTGTATATTTATTATAATACATAATAGTAATAATCAAATGATGCATTAACAATCATTATTCAATACTTCTCGATCAACATTGAATATACTAGATAATTATTCCTATGAATTTCATGCATGCCAAGTTTAAAAAATAATTCACTTCTTATTTTCTATTTTCTAATTGTTTAAGAGCAATAATATTTCATTGGTTTATTTAAAAATATGTAATACGATATTTTTATTCGAATAATCAACAATATCTTATAAATAGATTTATTTCATCGTATGTATTGACAGTCCAAAATACTGTGACAGAATTTATTAAATTACTACAAAATATCTCTGGATGAAAATCAGTCTCTTATATACTAAAAAAGTCTTTGATAAATATACATTTTGAATTTCGTCTATCTTAAGAATATCATTATCAAGTCATATCATAATAGCACCTTTTTCTTTATTAAAATCAAAAAAATTTTTGTACAATGTAAAACCTATTTGTTTTTTTTTAAACATTATTAGTTGAACAAAAATAATATCAGATAATATTTATACTATGCACAAGCAATTCTAAATTTATATTTACGTAAAAATAAATTCTTATAAATCATAACAGAGAATGCTTTATTCGGAGACTATGAAGTCTTTTTTGTAATATGTTTAAAAAATTCGTTATTTTAAAAATTCATGAGCTATAATCAATCTATAATTACATTCCTTTAACATGAATGATAATATGAATTTTAATTTTTGTTGAATAAATATACTTCTAACTCGATATTATAATGAAAACTAAAACAATTATTTATGTATAATATTAATTTGTAAATAATTACAATCATATTATGAATGAATCTTATATCTAATCTTATAGAAAATATCATTAATATTATGTAACTATTTGAAAATAAATGATAATCTTAAAATAAAATTGCATCTCTTATAAATATATATATATGAATTGTATTATTGAACTGAATTAATAATTTTGACTTCTCATACCTCTTTAATTTATTTTATTATTTTTTTTACCGTTAATAAAATTCTAAATTAAAGCTTCATGGTTGTTTAGAGATCAAAAGTAATCGATAAGTTATTTTTTATTTTATTTTATCTATACCAATCATTAAATTTGCTGTCCCTGAGTCTTTAATGATACTAAATTACTCCTACGTGACAGGTAGGAAGAAAATATTAATTAGATTTGCATCTATGAAAAAATATCTGAAATTTTTGCCATTAACAGTGTTGCTCATGTTTTTTGATAAAATGAAAGAAAACAGATAGAACTAGATGCAGAACGCAAAATCAATGAAGCAGAGAACATTTAATTACTCCTCTTAGTAATACATATAGACATATAACAACCTTCTACCTTTCATAATAATGTATATTGGAAAAGAAAAAGAAAAATATGAGTGATAAAGAGCCATTATTAAAGAAACATAACAAACTACTTGATGACAATGATAGTGACAATGAAAACAAAAGGTACGATTTAAAAAAATATAATATCGATAAACACATAAGAACTCATTATTATTTATAGTTTTTCGGAGTGGCGTAGATATTTCAATCAGCAAAAGACTGATGCTAAGAATAAAAAGTTAGATGATGAGATCAACCAAACTACTAAAGATATTCCAGTCGGTGTTTTACAATTGGTAAGTATTATATTCAAAAATAAAATATAAGAGAAAGTAATAAAAATATTAAGTTGAAAGCATGTTATTTTTCTTTTTAATATATGTATATAGATGAATTAATTCATTTCATTTAATGATAGTTTCGATTTGCTGATCGTATTGATATTCTTCTTTTAATTCTTGGTCTGTGTTTCATGTTGGTGCATGTAGTTGGTACTCTCGCAAATGTAATTCTTTTTGGTCGGATCACGGGATTATTTGCCACTACATCATTTGCTGTTGATTGTGATAATCAATATCAAAATTTAGCATCTACAATTATCAATAATACTATATGTCCTCTTGGTATTGGTCTTAATCCATTAAATTATGATCGATTAAATAAGTAATTTATTGAAAAATACTCTTATTTTGAATCTTTTCAAATTTTTCATTCGTAGACTATGCCATTATGATAATAAAACGATTTCATCCACATTATCTCCATTAACGCCTTTATTTCACGACAATGTTATGCATCTTGTTTATTGGTTCTTTGGTGAGTATATTGAATAGGATGATTCGATTAAAAAAAAACAAGCGATTTGTTGTTTCTCTATATCAATGTAGGTTTCAGTCTTTTTACATTTCTAAGTGCTGTTCTTGAATATATCTGTTGGACAGTTGCTACGGAACGGCAGACATCTCGTATGAGTGTTTTACTGTTTCAATCACTTATTCAACGTGTAAGTAAAAATATTTTTTACATACATAATATACTTTACCATTCGTAATCATAAGTCAAAATTGAATAATATCGAATTTTTACTAGATGACTTAAATTTAGTACAGATCTGATTTATTGAAGAGTAACTAAAATAAATGAGTATAACCGATTAAACCAGTTAGAATACAGTTTATTCTATTTATTTCTCTTGCTCCGTGCCAAGCATAAAACAAAAATAAGTAGATCATTTTGGCCTCGATTTCTAATTTTTTTTTAAATATTTCTCTGATCAACAGACTAATAATTCTAAAAACATGGTTAATATAACAATTACATTATGATCTAAGATAAAATAATGTATTATTTCTCTTTCATTCTTTAGAACATGACTTATCTAGATACAAACCAAACTACTCAATACAATACGAAGCTTTTTATGTAAGTAAATATAATAACTTTATTACAAACAATTATCCATGATCGATTTTCTTTACAGTAATATTGAAAAGATCAAAAACGGGATAGGTTTTGAATTCTTAGAAACAATTTCACTTATTCTAATCATGATTTTCAGTATAATCATATCTTTTATTCTCAATTGGCAATTGTCTTTAATTATGTCTTGTATGGTTCCAATTATTGTTGGTAGTTCATTGATGTTTGCTAAAGTATAAATTGTTATTTAATTTGCTAAAGTTTTATCAATAATTACAGGTCATCACTAAAGAAACAGAAGCGCAATTAAGTACATATTCAAAAGCTGGACAAATTGCTCAAGAAGTATTTAGTTCATTAAGAACTGTTCTTTCATTCAATGGAAGCAAATGGCAACAAAAACAGTAAATAAATAAACAAAGATTTCTAGATTATTTTATATTATTTTACTGTCATATTTATCTTTATCTAGATATGAAAAAGAACTAAAATTGAATGAATGGTATACTGTTCGCAAAGATGCTGCATTTGGTACTTTTTTTGGTTGGTTATTTTTTATAAGCTTTGCAGTTTATTCAATCGGTTTCACTTTTGGTTTCATTCTTATGTCTCATGGAAATCATCGTTCACTAACCATTAGTGAGATTCTTATTGTAAGTGAGCTATAACATTAAAATTGCAAACAAGTAACTGAAAAATGAACTTTTGCTTAGGTTGTAAATATGTTTGCACGAGCTTTAAGTTATCTTAATTTAATTGGACCTTTCTTTCAATCAATGTCGGAAGCTCAAGCTGCAGCAGTATCCGTATTTCGACTTATTGATGAGGTAAAATATATTGAATACTATAACGACTAAATCTTGGTAATTATATTTTCTATTTTATTTTTTATGATATAGGCGCATGATGAAAATATCAACGAAAGAGAAATATTGCAAGAGAACATATCTAATGAAAGATCTATTTCTAATATTAATGGTGATATTGAATTTGACAATGTTAGTTTTAGTTATCCATCGAGAGAAAATGCAACAGCTTTGAACAATCTTAAATTGATTGCTCGTGCTAATCAAACAACTGCTCTTGTAGGTTCAAGTGGTTGTGGTAAATCTTTTTTTTCTAAAACAAACATAACATTTTAATATTGAAATTGATTGATAGGGAAAAGTACATGTGTATCACTTCTTCTTCGCTATTATGAATCGTCTTCAGGCAGAATTATGATTGATGGTCAATCAATTACAAATCATAAAATCAAACAATTTCGTCAAAATATTGGAGTTGTTAGTCAAGAACCTGTAAATTTCTTTCATTTTCTTTTTTAGTCTCTGTTGAATTTTTATATATTGAAATAGATTTTATTTGCAATAAGTATTTATGAAAATATTCGTTTTGGTAAATTGAATGCAACACGTGCAGAGATTGAACATGCAGCAGAACAAGCTAATGCACATAAATTCATTATGAAATTACCTAATGTTTGTTTTTTTAATATTTATATTTATCTCTATGTATTATTATTTATATTTATAGAAATATGAAACACTTGTTGGTGAACGTGGTATACAATTGAGTGGTGGTGAAAAACAACGTATTGCATTAGCTCGTGCACTTGTCAAACAACCCAACATTCTTTTATTAGATGAAGCAACAAGTGCACTTGATAATGTTAGTGAAAAAATTGTTCAAGAAGCACTTGATCGAGCATGCAAAAGTAAAAATTACTTAATTACTGTTGATTATATTATTATTATTATTAATATATAGATCGTACAACTATTGTTATTGCTCATCGTTTAACTACAATTCAAAATGCTGATTATATTTATGTATTAGATAAAGGAAGTGTGATTGAAGAAGGTACACATGAAACATTAATGACAAAAGAAGGAGGTAAATATCAAACAATGGTCAAAATGCAACAATCTGAAAAAACGATTGGTACACAAGATGGCCTAATGAATATAGCAAAAGCAGTAGCTGAAGATGAAGAACAACTACGTAATGTGTTACTATTCTAATTATAATAATTATTATATTTTATAAACTTCATTTTGTTTTGTTTTTTGGAATAGTGGAACGTGTTCGTCAATTGAGTGAGAGCGAAGCAATCGATACAAATCTGGTAAAAATAAATATCTAACAACTTTAAAAAGTTATTATTAATATATAAATTTTTAGAGAGCTTCGACGTCAGCAAGAGGAAAATCTGTTTTTCTTAGACTCATGAAGATGAACAGTCCTGAATGGGTATTTATCTTGATTGGTTGTTTAGCATGCTTACTTGGTGGATTACGTGGACCAGTGTTCTCGATTCTATTCGCAAAAATAATTAATGTAAGTAATTTTATTCATATGAATACTCCAGGAAAAGATGAAAGATGTATCTTTTTCTGTCGAATGTTTCTTTTATTTAGGAATTTAATGATTGCAAATACGATGATGTACGTCGTCGAGTATTGGTTACATGCGGTTTATTTCTTATTACTGGCGCTGTTTTTATGATTCTTCATTTTTTTCAAGTAACCATATTATTTCTAAACTAAATCAATGAGTTTTTTCATGTTCGTTTACAGTTTGCGGCTTTTGGAGTCGCAGGAGCAAAATTAGTTAGTCGCATTCGTTCAAAAGCTTTTGCATGTTTTCTTCGTCAAGAAGTCGCTTATTTCGATCGACCTGAAAACGGTTCTGGTGCTATATGTACTCACCTCTCCTCTAATGCAGCTGCTATTGAAGACATGGCTGGTTCAAGATTAGGTGTTATTTGTCAAGCTTTTTCCATGTCTGCTTTTGGCTTCTTACTTGGCCTTTATTACAACTGGCAATTAACAATAATCATAGCTATTCCTTTCGTTATCATGATAATCGTTACTACTATTCAAATACGGTTGAGTTCATGGTTAAAAATACAATCTGATCTCATTTACTCTCAAGCAAGCACGGTAAAATCATCTTGTTATTCATATTCTTTTAATGTGTAGTAAAATTATGTTATTATATATATTATTTGATGAAATGATTATTAAATATTCATTTTATGTTTTGTCTTTTTAGCTTGCTGTTGAAGTTATAACTAATATGCGTACAGTAAAACAGTTATCAATGGAAAATGAATTTTTACAACAATATTCAAATATGATTGACCAAGTATTAAGGTTAGTCTTTTGAATATCCTGCATGTATACATATTTGAAAAAGAGCTTTCTCATAGTAATAAAAAATCGTAAAAACGAACTGAGAAAATAATAGTGAAATCGAAACTTGAGTGAAATTTGATGATATAGTTGTTTTGATTGTAGTAAGTTTATTTCCTAGTTATAGTAGATCTAATTTGAAATCTAAATATATATAAAGTAATAAACAAAACTCCGGGTAGTTTGAAGAATCTTGATTAATTTTGTCAAAAAACATGCTCTTCTATATTGATAATGGACTAATAAAATCGAATATAACTCTCTTTTTTTGTACAGATATTGACTTCAATCTTCAATAAATTATTTTTTGTTTAGATTGTCTTGGAAACCTGAAGTAGTGTTTGCAATAGCACTTGGATTGTACTGGGCAATGAATCCATTGACTTTGGGACTTTTGTATTGGCGTGCTTTGATTCTTGTTGAAAACAATGAATTAGATATGAGCGATATTGTTATGTAACTAAAACAATAACTTTGATAATATATAAATTAAATTTTATTATTTCTTTATTTTTTTTTATTTTTATAGGGTTTCTGCATTTGGAATGTTTGCATTAGAATCATTAAGGGCTGTTGGATTGTTGTAAGATATAGAATTTATGTTTTTTTTGTTTTGATTATTTTTGTTTTAGAGGAAGACGTATTGGTGCATCATTTGCTGCTGCTCATGCATTTTTTGATCTAGTTGATCGAACACCAACTATTGATAATGGATCAAATAAAGGACAAGAATTAGTAAACGAAAAAAAAAGCTATTGTCTTTCAATTGAATATTTTAATCTTGAACTGTTTAGACTAACTTTAGTGGAGAAACAGACTTTAATCAAGTTAAATTTGTTTATCCAAGTCGTCCAACAGTTCTTGTTCTTAATAAACTTCAATTATCTATTAAATCAGGTCAACGTATAGCTCTAGTTGGTATGTTCAAATAAATTAAATCTTCCAGTTTATTAATCATATAATACAATCGTTTTAGGTTCATCTGGATGTGGAAAATCAACAATCGTTCAGTTACTAGAACGATTTTATGATGTTACACATGGTGAATTGGTAAGTATTTCTTTTCTATATATAATTCAAATACTTATATAGACGATATTAATATAAACTAGCTTCTTGATGGTGTTAATATTCGAAAATTAAATCTTCAATGGCTTCGTTCTCGTTTGGGTGTTGTTAGTCAAGAACCAGTTTTATTTGATTTAACAATTGCTGAAAATATCGCATATGGATTAGAAAATATACCAATGGATGAGATTGTTCTTGCTGCAACTAAAGCTAATATTCATGAATTTATTCTACAATTACCTCAAGTTAGATAAATATAGAATTACATTGATTATTTAGTAATTTAATCTTATATTGTTATAGGGTTATGATACAAAAGTTGGAGTAAAAGGTAGTTTTTTATCAGGTGGTGAAAAACAACGTATTGCTATTGCTCGAGTTCTTATTCGTCGACCTAAAATACTGTTATTAGATGAAGCGACAAGTGCTATGGATCCATATAATGAACAAGTAAGTTTATTTTTCTTTTATAGATATTATTAACATTTGTAATTTGCAGATAGTACAAGTAACTCTTGAACAAGCACAAACAGAAGATCCTAATCGAACATCACTTATTATTGCACATCGTCTTTCGACAATACGTTCATGTGATTTAATATATGTACTTGAAATGGGTCGTATAGTTGAAAGTGGAACTCATACAGAACTAGTACAAAAAGGTGGAATTTACTATACAATGTTAAATACTCAAAACAACGGACACTAATTGTTATTCAACTAGTTTATTATTAAAAAATAAATAATTTTACATGTATAACCATGAAAGTGTTTTTACTAATTTTCTTCTTTTTCTCTAATATGTGTAAAATTAGCTTTGAATTCAGTTATATCTAATTTTATAGAAAATTTCAATAAACAACTTTTGTATCGACGAAGTATTTTAATGAAGTAAATAATAGAAGGGAAATTGTGAAAGTATTAAGACAATATTTATTTTACATTATAAGTTCACAACATCCATTGATTAATCTTTTATTATTATCTTGCCATAAAATAAATAATACATATACTTTACATACTTTCACATGATCTCTTTGTTCTGATCTGTATTGTATCCTAATTTCAACACAAAATATGAATATCAGGTGCAATTGTTTCGATTGAATAAATAAAGAAAAGAATTTGGAGTCATCATATTTGATTTATTAGAAGAATATTGATCGTTATTATTAACAATAGGATTTTCAGAGATGGTAAAAGTTTAAAAATCTATCATAGTAGAACTTATGAGACAAATAATAAAGTTTTTCTAAATTATGATTCTGTTTTCTATAGTCAATCTTTATTCTCTAATAGTTTAGATTATTGTCATAAGTAACTAATGTATCATAACTGTACCATTTATATATAAATATGGTGCAGAAGTCAAAGACATATATAAATTGATATTCATTTCCAGTTTTTGTGGGTACTCTTAGATATAACTAACATTATGATTAATATCGATTATGACTACAAAAATTTAGACGAATATCTTGTTAATAATATCATTTAATATCAGAATTTTATATAATCCGACAATTCAGTGAGGGTGTGGGTGGCGTCGATATGTTACCTTCACACCCTCTATCTAAACTTTGTCTTCTGTTTTAAGATGGGAATTTATTGTAACCTGCTATTGTACTATTCTTACCTTTGATGTTTAGTAAATCAAACTATTTCTTTATATCTTTCTCTCTTTTTTCTTCTTGCGTTCATCTTGTTTTAATAGCATAGTGATGAGTTGCTCATTGTCTTTTCTTCTTTGTTAATGTCATCGATCCTATCATGGGTGGAAAGAATGTCTAATATAGTTTTTCATTTTCTATATAACATATAATGAAGAAAAAACTGCTCAGTGTTATAATAATCGACAATTTCCTAAAGCAGTTTTTGATTACTCTAATTTATTTATAATTATAAGAATGTCTAAGTTGAAATAGTGCATTTTCTATGATAACAAAGAGCATGGATGTGAGTATCTTTTTAACCTCTACACCCTTGATTTATCTTTTCTTTCAACTATATCTCGCTTAACATGAAAAACTCAGAATGGATATATTTTATGAATATAAACATTTAATATGACTAAATTGTAAGTTAATATAGTGAATGTTTTACTGAACATTCTCTACTTTCGATAAGAGATGAAACATTATTTAAAATAAAACATATATTCAGATAAACAACATTTAAGTTCACATTTAAGATTTCTACGTAACGTAGACATATTCTGCGTTTCAGCTTGAGTAACCAGTATAAGATTTTAATTTGGATGGCAACATCGTTTCATGATCTTGAACAATTCTTCACGAAAAATAGTTCGCGTTAATGTATACATATAAAAGCTACTTATATGTGCAAAATATGGTATTGTACCTGTAACTCGATATATTAAATTTTCTACAGCAAGTCGCAGTACATTTTTAGCTAAATTTGCTGTATACCATCCATAAATTTGAACAATACAGAATGGTAAAGTAGAAACGACAATGACAAATACTTGAGCAATTAACATACGTAAGAATTGAGTATCTGTACGTCGAACAACTAAATTATTTCCAAGATCTCTAGGAACGATTTGACGATGTCGACGAAGATTCATGATTGTAAGGAAGCTAAAGAGAACCATTAATAACGATGGAAAAAGAGAATATAAAATCAAAAACCAGAATACATCAAACGAACGATTAATACCTTCTCTGCTATTACATTTTGGCACAATATTACCAGATCCATTAGTTGAATAAGTTATATCATAATAAATGATTATAGGTGAATATAAAATAATGATCAGAATACTGATAGATGCTGTTGCTATTCGTGCTACTTTAAGTGAACTCATTCGACGAATTTGAGCTTTTGTCGAACTATTGAAATATCTATCGATAGACGCTAATACAATCAACCAACAAGATATTGTACGTATGACATGAAAAAGAAAAATTTCTGTTTTACAAATTACAATATTGTAAGTAGATATATCTATATTGTATCCGTCCGAAAGAATACGTACAGGCATAATTACAAATACAACCAATAAACTATAACATGTTGACCAGAAAAAATATACTGCACATGGTTCACGACGTAAAAATGGACGTCTAAAAACAAGAATGTTTAGCGTAAGACCAATTGCACCAAAGACAAAACTAAAAAATGATAAAACCGTAACAAGTACTGTTGTTGTTGTATTTATTTGATTAATCGTAACGTTGATAGATGACATCTTATTTAACTAATTATTTATTGATGAATACAGTTTAAGTATGATAATAATCTTTATACTTATTTATATTGAAAACAAACGCTACTTTTTGTTACTTTTCAACCGTCTTTTTTTTTAATAATGCTGCAGGTAAATAATAATCTTTCATAAAAAAAATTTGCGTTTCTCTTTTTGGACTAGCTAAAGGTTAATTTAACTTTAATGAAATTCATTTTTTTCATAGCATTTTTGAAAATTATTTTATACATTAAAATCTCTTCATTTAACAATAAATCTATGTTCTAGAATAGAATTAAATATGAAAAGAGATCTCGTTTCATTTAAAGAACATAAATTATTCAATTTGAAATTGACTGTCAATGAGAATATGAATAAATATATAAGCTCAATATTTTATTAGAAAGATAAAATAGATTTAAGATATACGCAAAATATTCAAATTACGACGATTCTTCCAGCAAGAGTTAAATAAAGTATCAAGAATTTTTATATAAAATATTATTTAAAAAGACTCAAATAAGATTTCGACCCAAGGAAAGTTTGATAAAATAGAACAGAGATAATTGTTTTTATTGAATATTAATTTAACTTTATTAATATTCAGTAATAAGTGCATAAAACCATCTAAAAAACTATATATAAAATGCAATCATTAGGACTTAATTTTACTTTGTACACAATCTACAAACTAATTCAAAAATAATCGATAAGAGCCAACATATATGTATTAATAATGACAACAAAATCTCTTTCAATATTCAAAGGTCATTTTAAATATCTCTAGGTGAAACTCAAAAAACTTTTTATGAGGTCGAACTGACATACATGTTTCTGACATTTGGCATTGATTCATAGAATAAATAAATCTGTTTATTGAAAACATAAGAATGTGTAATATTGATCAATGAAAATAATATTTAATCAAAATCACATGAAATTATTTTCTCAATGTTTTTGTAAAGCATATTCATGAAACATAAGTTTAGTTCAAGGAAAGTATATATACGTTAAATAAAATCTAGTGCAAAAATTTCAAGGCATTTGGTTTGAATATGAGTATTCGATGGATAAAAAGAATTTTTGAGTTAATACCGATTTCAGACCTTGTCCAGAATCAGTTTTGAATGCTGAATCTGAAAGGAATATTCTCTAAAAATTCCAAGAAAAAAAACATAATGATTTTTGACTAGAAAACAGCTTCAAAAAAGTAGTTCACCGTGATCAGCAGCTCATGTTCGATCGATTCATGTAGGAAAAAAGTAAAAATAAATTTCACTCGAATTTTTACCTTACGTTCTATAATATTTCGAGTTAAAAGTTCATATGGTAAAATAATAACACATGTTTTTTCTTCTTTCTGTATTTTATAAATCTAGGTAATACAAAGATAAACAAAATCATTATAGTTTAGATATTTCTTCTTATTCTTTTCTTTCATTCGATATAAATACTTGTTTTGTCATTAGAAAATCATTTTATTCTGTATACAAAACTGATCATGAAAGCATTAATTCTTTTCTTTTTTCTTATCTTATCTTTAACTGATAATTCTTCTGCTGTATTTACTGATTTCTTCCATAAGATTTTCTCAAAAGATCATTGTCCA
>CAJNOI010000073.1:342874-375133 GCA_905250115.1 Adineta steineri | reverse complement strand
TTATCTGATTAATAGTAGACTGTTCCAAACGATCGAGAACAACAGAACATTGAATAGTTGAATGAATATATTTAGCCATTGGCGTTCTTTTTGTATTATTGCGAAAAGTATTAGTAGCCATTGTGATAAATTCTGTATAGAAGAAAAACGATTTTTAATCAACATTTTAAATATATTGATATAATTTTTTTATAATGAAATCTAGATCACGTAACCTGTTTCATCACTTCTATCAACAATTAACAAAAACTATTTACCAGAGATTCTAGTTAAGAGTAAAACTAACTTGATATTAATGCAATCATTACTAAGGCTATCATTAAAATATGCCCAGTGTGCTAGACACTTGAATAAATCAGTAAAATTCCTATTAGCAAAGTGACTCGGATTTCGATATCGAAACAGTATTTGTTTGAAAGTATTACGAGTATCGTTTTATACTCAGATTCGAAAATTTTAAGTACAATATGTTCTAATGAAATGATATCAGCACACAAGTAAGATATTTTTTCTATTACATAAATATGCCTTTCTTAGTTTTATGGAAAAAGTGTTGGAAAGCTGTTCTTATTAAAATTTCGTCTTCACAAGAAGAATGTACAGCTATAGTATTTAGCTCGTATCGAAATTTCGAGCTGTAAAAGGAATTCGTATTTTACAGTAAGGCGTTATTTTTATAATCAAATTAGAAATCCTCTCGAATACTCGCACACAACAAACACATTTTATCATGCAGAAATTACGTGATCGAACAATATATATTATTTATAATCGTGCAAATCAATGTCTGTACTTTATCACTCAAAATAATCATTAACATATAGTAATCATATTTACAAATATAGGTATTATACGGAGGAAAATCTCTGGATAGATTTAATCAAAATGTCTTATGAGATTTTCGTCATTACCTGATTTCGATACTTTTCGTTTGTGTTTCTTTTTATGTATTGATTTTGACATACGTGTTTGAGTTAATGAACGTAGTAGCAGACTATCAGCTGTGGCTTTTCCATCTGATGAACAAAATAGTTCAATATCATTTGTAATTGATAAGAATTTTAAGAATGGTAATAGAATATATAAAGATTGTCGAACACGATCACCATTCTTAGCTAATGGAAGTAAACAAAGTGGAGCAGTTAATCGTTTTGCCAATGGTCGTAATATTGGTAAAGACACAGAAGATTTTTTAGTCTTACGTCGAAGACCAACATATGCGAGAATTTCTTCTTCATCATCACTTGTCACGTGAAATATCTCCTCAATATTTTCTTGAGTTTTATTATTATTATTATCGTTATTATTATTATTATTATTATTTATATCACTTTTAAATTTGATTGGTGGTTTACAGATATCCGGCGTTGATAAAATTGATGATGCTATCGATGCTCGAGGTAAAATTGGAGTAAATTGTGATCTTGTTGCAATGACTGGCATTTGATAGATAATTGAATTTGATGAACAACATGCAGTTGCTGTCATATCAACAAAAAATTTACAATAATCTAAACAAGCAAAAATAAGTTTTTTCTATAGATGACGCTTTGAATTTTTGTTGTAGAAATCATCATGAGTCAAAATGAAGAAAAGTCGAAGGTTCTCGAGCAAGATATTCATCGAAGCATAACCATGTAATTTGAGAGTTTATTATTTCGTCGAATCGTGTGTTATTGAATAAATGAAAAGTGATTGTCCAATGATCAATAGATGAATGGAATAACTCAAACAAACATACAACAAAATGAAACGATTACGAATGATGATCATTTAGTTAACAATCGATAGTAGCGCTCGGTGTGTTATTCGATGATTGGTAAGTTTTATTTTTTAAAGAAATAGAAATTTTATTGAAGTTTTTAAGAATTAAAATAATTAATTTTCAAAGAATTTTCTCGATTGGACTATTTGATTAATTTACAGTGCCCTCTGTTGGTTTCCTTAACAACTCAGTTTGAATTGTAACGGTTGTATGGTGATGTCGCCACAAAATTATTCCAGCAATTTAGCATATTTCAGTGAAAGAATTTTATCAGTAGATCAGGCATTTAGACAATCACGAAGTGATTATTTATAGTTTAGGAAATAGAGTACTTGTTAATATTTACGCACTGATATCATGGCTGCTTCTGCTCGTCTTCAAAAAGAACTTGAAAGAAAAGCAACAATTGCTTTAGCTACAACAACAGATCCATTGGAACGTCTTCGTGCCGAATGTCTAAAACGAGGAGCACAAGGTATTAAAGGATTATCACTGTATGTATTGTTTTTTCTTCTTCATATTGAACAATTAATTGATGTATATTGTAGTTTATTTCGAATTATGGATGATAACGGAGATAGAAAATTGAATATGGAAGAATTTCAGAAAGGTGTTCAAGAATATGGTTTAAACTTTTCAAAAGCTGATATTAATGAATTGTTTCGTAAATTCGATACTGATAAGAATGGTAGTATTGATTACGAAGAATTTCTATTTAGATTACGAGTATGAATATCTTATTTCATTTATATTTTCCCTTAATAACATATTAATTTAGCCTCCAATGAATAATTTCCGTCTTGATTTAGTTGCGAAAGCTTTTGCTAAACTTGATAAGTATGTACTCTATATTTAGAAGAATGAAAAAAAACGATTAGAATATTTTTTGTGGATAGAAATCATGATGGACAAATTACAATTGAAGATTTACGTGGTGTTTTTAATGTTAAAAAAAATTCAAAATATTTAAGTGGTGACATGGATGAAGATAAAGGATTACGAGAATTTCTTAATTCTTTCGATTATGGTGAACACATAGATGGTGTTGTATGTATTAAAATTTCATTTCATTTTTTAATAATAATTGTTTCTTATCTATAGGTAACACGTGAAGAATTTAATAATTATTATTCAGGTGTTAGTGCCTCAATTGATAATGATATGTATTTCGATTTGATGATGCGAAATGCATGGAAACTATAAATTAATCTTTCTTTTTTACGCTTTCTCAAACCGACATGAATCAAAAATACTTAGGAATTTATTGATACAGTTTTTTTTTCTACATTAGTAATTTCTTTTTTCTCATAACGTTTTATTCATATACTTAGATGTGCAACGATCATATACACAACAGAAGTGATACATACATTTATATATCGTCTATAATTTTGATTTGATCCAAGTACTTTTTTTTGTATTGAAAAATAAACAGATTATACGACGCAATGGTTTTTCATCATTTATAAGGCGACGGAATAATATCTCGTGATGGAAATAGTAGTCGAGTAACCAAACGAGGGCTCAGTCACTACCCCTGGTGGGATCTAACTCCTTCCCTCTCCTTGAAAACTACGCCAGCCCCTCTACAACCTTCTCTGGTTACGTCCCCAGTCAAAATACGTCTGTCGCGTTGAATAAACGATACGAGTGTATTATAATCGCATTGTAATATTTCTGTCAGTTCTATTCATAAATGCTCGGCTATGAAACAAAAATCAATCAATCAATCATAACTGAATAAATTGGATAATAATAGAAATTCAGTAAAAACGTGGCTAAATCAAGGTTCATCAAAAACAAGATTGATTTATACACTATGTCGTAGTGGTTATTTGAACTGTTCTAACAAAAGCTGGAAAGCTGTTGGGCAGCACATGTAAAATGAAAAACACAAAACAAAAATGCTAATGCTCTGAAGAATAATTGACAATTTACCTTTTCAATATCACCAACAACGATATATTCTGCGTCGTCAACAAATATTGTTCAACTATCTGATAGTGAGATGCTAGATCTCAAGGCATAAATAATGTGTAACACTCCCGCTACGTGCACTGTATGCACGTGCTTATCTTTTTGTCCTTACTTGATACATCACATTGTACTTTGGCCTTATCAATCTTTTTCTGTTCTTTGATGTACGATTATATAAAGGTATACTACGTATGATAAGGATGCGTTATCTTTATGAGAAGACATATAATAAAATGTAATGCGATCAACATTACACTTCTTCTATTAGAAATTTCTCACACAATTTTATTGATTTAGCTGCAATAAAATGAAAGAGAAACCATAAAAAAGAGCGATAACATACAATGGAAAGGATGTGAACACACTTAATCATAATATTAATGTTATATAGTATTAATGAGATTACTCGAACAGAAAGAATAATATCTCTATTGGAACAAATAATAGACAATAGAACATATAAATCAATAGAATGTGCCTATTTCAAGTAAAATAATTTCGCTTCTCAAACTGAATCAGATCAAACAGAAGTGGGAGATATATCGACATTTGAAAATTATACTTTGAAGTATAAAATGATTCTTGGAAGTGTTATCCCTAAGGATCTTATCTATATTATTAAAAGAAAATCGGCAGATATACACAATTCAATAAGTATTAAATAAAATTTCTAATTTTTTTATTTGGATATTTATTTAAAAAGGAAAAAAAATACTAGTTTTGTTGTATATTTATTCAACAAGTACAGTATATTTTTTTGACCATGATGGATTATTATCTGGTAGTAAACCTTGCCATGTTTTTTCTTGATCAACACGAATTTGTTCACGAATATGTTTATGTGTCATAGACGCTGGTAAAAATATACCTTGAAAGAATGCATGAATCTTTGATGCATATGCAGATAATGATGTTTCACTATTTATTGGATCTTGATGTTCTATTTTATTGAAATATAAATCCAATAAAAATTTATAGAAAATAAACATACCTCGACTGAGTAAGGATTGAGTTTTGTCAATATCATCTGTACCTTCACCAATGAATTCAGATACTTCACGAACAACAATTGTTGGAAGTTCTGATGCACGACTTTCTTGATATTGATCATGATTATTTGGCTAAGAAAAGCGAATAATTATTTCTTATTAAACATGATATTAATTATTATTTTACCGAACCAATCGATGGTTGTGAACCAAGACTACGATCAGATCCAGCTGTTTTCGATGGTCTGTTGTAATTATTATAAAATTTATTAACAGGATAAACAAGTGCACAAGAAATTAATGCTTCAAAGAATTCGAGAAAGGACATCTGAATAGTAATTGTTATTTTTATACAAATAATAAATTGAAAATAATAGATTTACTTCGATATCTAAACGAATATCGGAATTTTTTGTTGAACCTGATGGTCGAATATTTGGATCTTCTTCAGCTAATATAGATATTACACGTGATGCTGTTAAATGTACACTATCAACTAATTGAAAATGTTTAAGCATTAACAAAAAATCACGTTTTTGCATAGTAATATCATCTGGTTTATTCTTTTGAATAGAAAAATAATTAGAAAAAAATTCAAATAATAAATATCAAAAACAAACTTTTTTTTTTGTACAAAATGATAAATAAATCTTGTAACATTGTTCTTTATATGGAAATGCTTGAATATATTTTTGTGGATCAGTAAATAGATTTCCTATTAAGAAGAATTATAATATAAATTCGAAATTTTAAAATCGATATATTTATCGTCTACATAGTATAGGAAAAACAAAATTTTGATATTGAATAATAAATCTTCGATCTGATGAGTTGAAAATGTGGAATGCAATAACAGTTATCAATGTATAAAAAAAGGATCGATTCGAATTCAAAATGAGCGTCAGTACTACCCAGGCAGACAAGCATTTGAAAAAACGTGTGTAAACGTACAGTCGGTAACCTCGACTGTGAGCTGAACACGCCAACTAATAAAACGCCAAAAACGCCGTTTTTAACGTGTAACTGGCACTTTCAGAACGTTAAAACGTTACGAATCTCACTTTTTTAGCGTTTAAACGCATAGCTTTTGAGATGTATAAAAAAGCACGTTAAAACGCTAAAAAAGTCAGATTTGTAACGTTTTAACGTTCCGATAGTGCCAGTTACACGTTAAAAACGGCGTTTTTGGCGTTTTATTAGTTGACGTGTTTAGCTCACAGTCGAGGTTCCCGACTGTACGTTAACACGCGTTTTTTCAAATTCTTGTCTGCCTGGGATAATGAGCCTTTTAGATTAGCGTAAGCTTTGTTGAGTTTTAACAGACTCTAACAATTAGACTTAATTTCATACTAAGTATGTAATTAACTCAATTTTTCTACAAACTGTAGTATGACAATTTAGATTTAAATAATCTCGTAGCAGAAAAAATATGAAAGTATTTGATAGCGTAAACTTATTTGGCTTATACACAAACAATCTTGAGTATCTTCAAAAGCGGAATAACTAACAAGTTCTAGATTCTGCCAAGCTCGAATCTCATATTCTCACTCGATTAAGATTTCAATTTGAATATAAAGAAAAGTTGATCTTTTATTAGTTACCGAACTTAGAATGTTTCAAAGCGTGAAGAAAATAAAAACTAGATTCACAACTTTTTTCCTGATACTATTCATTTTGATTCTACATGATTGCAATTCATCGAACGGAAGTATTTATTACTAAAATAAATCCTCTTTTTGCTTCATTATGAATGATAAATAGAAAAATAGTTATTGTCTGATTCACGAATTTTTTTGTAGATTTGACAAATTGAAATCAATTTCCTAATTACAAACCTCGAATTTTTCCTGCTTGTTGTAAAATATTTTTTTCAATAATTGTTTCCATTGAAGAAGCAATTTGTAAACTAATCGGTTGTTGTTGTTGTTGTTCCGATGAAGATTCACTTTGTCTATATAAATAAAATTTCGTTTTAACGATCGAAAAAAACACAGTAATATTAGATATACTCACATTTTTTTCAATCGATGTAAATGAAAACAAATAATAGCAATAGCATTTAAAAATTCTCGTACTAAAACTGATTCATCTGGTCCATGAAGATTTACTGTTGGTAAACATTCAGCTAAAATAAAAAAAATAAAAGATTCATTAACAATCAAGAAAATAGAAATTATTTTTACCAATCATTCGATCATATTCGATTAATGTAACACCATAACTATGTAAATTACAATCAAGAATAAATCGCCAAAATTGTATACGTGTCATAAGAAAAGTATTATCAATATTTGTTTCTAAATCAACACCTAATCGAGCGTATATACGATACAGTCGATTTAATTGTGGAAGATTACGAAATAGAACATGAAAAACCTAATAAACAAAAAATAGAATGCAAGATTATGTTTAAATTCCATACTTGTTCTGTAATTTTCTTTTTTTCATCTTCTATTGTTGATAAATGATTAAAAACAGGTTCGAATTGTAATTTAAAACTAGGACCAATTGTATTTCGACTTTCACTTCGTCTTAAATTATTTGGATCAAGTGTATTTGATGCTATGAAAATAATCCAATTTTTGCATTTATATAAAGAGATGAAAGAGGTCTTATCTTACCAGATGGTATTGATCCTATTGATCCTATTTCAGGTAATTCAATTAATAACATTGATGTCATATCATTTGTTAAAGGTGTTGTGATACGATCATATGAAAAATCAGCTTCAATTACTGTACCATTTCGTAATATGACTTTACCCTAAATAATCAATTTTTCTTTCTTTTTAAAATATTTATTAATTCTATTACTTTTCCATGTTTTTGATCGGATTTCCATTCTCCGATATATTTTGTTCCACTTGAATAATAGAATGTTCCTTGTCCATGTCTTCGTCCATTAAGAAAATTTCCTTCATAATAATTTCTCAAAGCATATTGTGATTCTTCAGCTCGAATAATATACCAAATATGAATACCATGTCCTTGCTAATTTCAAATATTTTATTTTTCAGTATATATATATAAAAGAAAAATAAACAAACCTGTATCCCATTTTCCCATTGTCCTATATATTCTCCATTTCCATTACTCCAAGAAAATACTCCATATCCATGTCGTTTACCATTGACCCACATTCCTTCATATAAATTACCAGATGCATATTGTCGACGACCTTTACCAAATGGGATATTAAGAATAAAATCACCTGTATAATAATTTTGTCCTGTACCATCGAATTGTAATGTACCCTAAATAAATCAAATAAAATTAATCTATTCAATAAAAAATTTCAACATACTCTTCCATGCATATTACCCATATTCCATTCACCTTCATAAGTAAGTGGACTTTGTCCATGACGAAATACTCCTGTACCATGACGCCGACCACGAAGTACATCACCATGATATTCACTATAGATATTTAAAAAAAAACGAAATTATTTAAATACGAATGATCTTTGAAAGAAAATGAATGATACACTCTACGTAAAGCTTTAGCATACTAATTTATCATAAAAATGGTTATAAGAAAAGCTTTTTCTAGAATGATTATTTTAGTACAATTTTGTCTATTCATTAGGAACTATTTGAAGAAGTTCCTGTATGTTAATATAAGATTCAGAAAGAGATTTATTCATTTTTATGTACCTTCCATCAGGCCAACGATATGTTCCAATACCTTCCAATTGATTATTCACAATAGAGCCTGAGTAAACTACACCATCAGCCCATTCATAACGTCCTTGTCCATTCATCATACCACCACTCCAATCACCCTATAAAATTATATAAATAAAAGTAAAAAATTTCATTTTTCAATTTTTTTACTGTATAGTTATGACCACCAACATATGTCGCTGTACCATATCCTTCATATAATCCTTTTTCTTTTCCTCCTTCATAACTATTTCAAAAGAAAAATGCAATACATATATATTTATATATTCATCAAACCTTAATACAATTAGATTAGGTAAAATAGGTTCTTCATATTTAATATCAGCATCTGCTACACCTGCTATCGTCGCATTATCTCCAGTTTCACCACCTTCACGATTTCCTTCTGTATGTTGACTAGGTTCTGATGTTAATCCACCTGTGTCTTTATTCATATTTTCATCTATTGGTGTACCAGCTTGAGATGAACTTCGAGCTAAATTTCCTGCTGCTGTTTTCGTTGGTGACGCATGTCCAGTTGCTGAAACATTATCACCGGTTTCATCAGTACCTTTTTTCGAATTTTTAGTTGACTCTTTTTTCTTTGTATCATCTTCAGATTTAGCAGTTTTTTTTCCACCTGCTTTTGCTGGCATCTTATGTTTTTAATCAAACTAAATTTTAAAAACGCCATTCATTCTCAATATTCCATGGTAATAAATAACATCGAAGAATAAAATAACTTCTAGCGACTTATTCTCTATTGGTGTTTTTTATTACAAATCTTCGATGTCTTTCTTTTTGTTTCTTTCATATACTTGTTCTGTTGTGGTAGCGAAGAAGCTTCTAGACGATTCTCGGCTGCTGCTTTCTTCAATCGATTAGGAAGAAGAAAGAACGATAAAACAGAATATTACGAAAGAATAAAAGTAGACACGTATTACAATTGTTATGTTAGTATAACTAGAGAAAATAAGATATTTTTTTACAGATTTTTATTTTATTTATATTCTTATACACATTATGGGTAAAGATTATTATAAAATATTAGGTATAAAAAAAAAAATAAAATTTTATATTTTTAAAATTATATTCTTTTGTTTAAAATTTTTGTCTAGGTTTAAGCAAAGGCTCCTCTGATGACGACATAAAAAAAGCTTATCGAAAGCTGTAAATGTCTATAATTTTTAATTTAAAACATTCGTATTTTCTAATTCGATGAATCAATTTTAGTGCATTAAAATATCATCCCGATAAAAATAAAGAAGCTGGTGCGGAAGAAAAATTTAAGTCGATAGCTGAAGCATATGAAATCTTATCTGATCCAAAGAAGAAAGAAATATTCGATAAATATGGCGAAGAAGGTACAAAAACAAAATTTAATTTTTATTTAAATAATTTAATTTATTGTTTTTTTTCTAAAAATTAGGTTTGAAAGGTGGCGTCGGCGGTCCAAGCGGTGGCCCCGGTGGCGCTGGTCAATACTTTTCTCAAGCTAATGTTGATCCACATCAAACTTTTCGAATGTTTTTTGTAAGAAAATTTTTTATTTTAATATTAAATTCTTTTTGGAATTTTTCAGGGAGGTGCTGATCCATTTGCCATGTTTTTCAGTGGCGAAGATGATGAAGGACCAGGCGGTAATTTTGGTGGATTCGGTAATATGGGAGGTTTCAATTTCGGAGGTCATCCTAGTCAACACCAACATAGTCAAATGCAAAGAAAAAAAACTCAAGATCCACCTATTGAACATGAACTATATGTCACATTAGAAGAAATTGCTAGTGGTACAACGAAAAAAATGAAAATATCTCGAAAAGTTTTAAATCCTGATAATCGTACAACACGTTCAGAAGATAAAGTTTTAACAATTGATATAAAACCAGGATGGAAACAAGGAACAAAAATAACCTTTCCACGTGAAGGTGATCAGAGTGCAACAACAATACCAGCTGATATTATATTTATCATTAAAGATAAACCACATTCAACATTTCGTCGAGAAGGTGCAGATCTTATTTATACAGCAAAAATTACTCTCAAAGATGTAAGTTATAAATAATATATTTTATCTCGAATATTTTTGTTTATTTAAAGGCATTATGCGGAACAACTATTAATGTTCCGACACTTGATCCAAATCGTATAAGAAAATTACAATTGAATGATGTTATTAAACCAATAACTGAAAAACGTCTTTCTGGTGATGGCCTACCAAATACAAAACAACCGACAACTCGTGGAGATATTATAGTTAAATTTGATATTAAATTTCCAGATGCACTTAGTAAAGAACAGAAAGAAACAATTTCATCAA
Organism: Adineta steineri; assembly: GCA_905250115.1. Classification (NCBI taxonomy): domain Eukaryota; kingdom Metazoa; phylum Rotifera; class Eurotatoria; order Adinetida; family Adinetidae; genus Adineta; species Adineta steineri. The sequence continues at coordinate 364,421 of CAJNOI010000073.1, read as the reverse complement.
CGTTACGTAATTAAATTCGTGAATGAATTCTACTTTTTTGTTGTTTTATGTATATTTTATATACTAATTTACAACAGACAAATAAAAGGCATGTCTATAAAAGTAACAACATGTTTTTCTGTTCATTATATTCAATGTCTTTTTTCTCTTTCAACTTATTTTATTTCTTTACTTTCCTTCATCTTTTTTTGTATCTATTTTCTTTATATAAAAATGAAAAACATGTTCTTAGATGAAATATTTCATTTGTTTTTTATTAGCATTAGGATATTTGACAATACAAAAAAGAAATTGATTTATTTATGTAAATGATTTTTAAAATGTCATATTTTATTGACAAAATATTAAACAACAAAACAAAAACCATAGAAATTGATATATTATTGTAAATTAATAATCATCGTTATTTTCTAAATATAAAACAAAAAGAATTTATTAATAATAAATTGAATTTTCTAAAAAAGGGGAAAATTTTCGGTATGAGGGTGGGATATGGTTGTTTGTTCTTCATCTACCTCAACAACATCGACACCCAGTGGCCGCGCCAAGGGTCTAAGATTCAGGGGATGCAGCGGGCCTTGCAGAGGTACAGAATCTTTCGGAAAACCAAAAACTTTCCCCCCTCCCCGGAAAATATTTTTCGAAAATTTCCCTGAAGTAAATTTTGAAAAATTCCCCAGAATTTTAAAAAATTTCCCGGAAAATGCAGTTTTTGAAAAATTTTGCGGGGGGTGTAAATAAATATTTCGATCAAAATTTCAAAAAGAAATATAAAATTTGCAGTTACTGAGGGGGTGCACACCCCCCTCCCGCTCGTGGGCCCCTGCTCACGCCCACCTTTACAGTCGTATTTGCTGCTAACCAAATAAAATCTAACTTCGAATCGAAAAAGATTTCATAACTCTTCACTAAAAACTCTACTGAACTATTTTATTTTCGTTTATTCTTCATCGTTTATCAATCTATATGTATATAATTGGCTTTTATGAGACTTGAACTGCATAAAACATTTATTCTTATTTGAACTACAATTTTAAAAACTTATATAATACTGTCGATAAATCAATAGGAGAAAAATTAATCTATGATAAATTCCTTTATTGATTTTCAAGGCTAAACAAATGACGATAATGTCAAGTGAAAAGGGATTAACTAGTAACAAGGACTTTCTTATATTTTATGAATGATATATATATATTTACCTGTTGTTTCTCCATCTCTCTTATTTCGACAGAATGGACAACCACCTTGTTCCAATAAAGCTAGTTCAAATTCATCATTATGATAAAACTATTCAAATAATATATATATATATATATATATATTGTCTTAAAAAAAAAATCAACTATTACTTTATTACAATGTCGACAACGTCCAACAGGTTGTTCAGGTACAATAATTCGATACCATTTCCATCTTAATGGAAATGGCCATTTACATACAAATACAAGTGATGGATCCATTGCTTTAAGTAACGCACGATCAACAACAACAGGTCGATAATCATCTGGATTTGGACTATATTTACTCATTTTTTTTAAAAATGGATCTTTATCTTCCGCACGTGTTGTATTTCCTTGTTCAGTAATAACAAGACGATTAGCTGTTGATTGATTTATTTTTGTTGTTGATGATGATACATTTTCTAAATGACTATTTGGTACTTGTTCAAGAAGATTTAATGCATCTTCATCATTTATATCCGATGGAAGAATAAATTCAACCAAAGGAAGAACATCAAATGAAAGAAATGAAAGAACCTAGAATACGAAAAAAAAATTGTTATATTAAAATCAATCAAGAAACTTACAAATGGACTTCCACAACTTGAACATTCATTTCCACGTGTATTTAATAATTCATTATGATGTGAACAACGATAACATAAAGGTAATAAATCATGATCATCACTAAATGTTCTTGCTTCCATTTCTAATGCTAATTGTTCAATTTCAATTCTTTTACTACCTAAATTATGTGTAAATGTTAAATCACGCATTAAATAAATCATTTGTCGACTAAATTTATTTGCATTTAAAATTTTAGCTATTTTACATGCAGCATAACATGTACGAAATTTTGATAATGCTGGTGGTATATCACCAGGTAGAGTAACTAATTTATGATATATAAAACGTGCGATATTAAATAATATAACAGGTGGTGTATCAACAAATGGTTCTGTTGTATATTCATATATATATTGATATGCATAATAAAGTTCAGATAATAATGAACAACGATGATAACGTTTAGATAAATCAGCACGTAAATCATCATTTAATGTTTCACTTAATGCTAATAGATATTCTTTTGATAATAACCAATTATAATAACCAGCATCATTAAAACGTGTTTCATTAACAGCATTATTTGTTAATGCTTGAAGAACATTTCGTGCTTCGACAACACGACCCGCTTTATGAAATGCACGTTGTGCATCAACAAAACGATCATGTTCAGCTAAATGTTGACCATAGTTATAATATGCATCTGATGCATATGTTGGATAACGACGAACTAAGGCAAATACTTCATTCCATTGTGAAAGAATAATACGCATATCTAATAAAGATTTAATATCACCCATTTTCTCATAAACATCAGCTGCATAGGTATATTGTTTCATTTCAACAAAATAACGTGCACAACGTCGTAGAAGATCGGTTTGGGCTTTATCTAATTTACCTGTTATTGTTGCTAATCTATATATTTAGAAGAATTATGATTTTTACAATTCATTTTAAATAAACTTACAGATCTGCCCATTTATTTTTTCCAGCTATGTCAATGGCTTTTTGAAAATCATTTGCTGCTAAAAATAATTCTGCTGCACGACGTTGTTCATTCATTGTTATTGCCCATTCTGCTTGTTTATTTAATAATTTCTGTTGATCAACATCACCTGCGACCATATATTCCTAAAAAGAAAATTATATATATTTTTCGAAAAAATCTTATTTATAAAATATACTTTAGCTTGATCGAACATTCGTAAATCAGTAAACATTGTCATTGCTCGTTCAGGTGCTCCAGCATGTTGATAATTTCTTGCAGCATCTTGAAATCGACCATAATATGCATAGTAATCACCAAGATTAATATTCATTTTAGTTTCACCACGTTTTGCTGCATCCTTGCAAAAATAAATAAATTTTAATTATTATTATTTTTTTTGTTAAAATCTCAATATTTTTTACTTCATAATTTGCTAATAAACTCAAATATTTTACATCTCTTATACGGCTAAAACATTTTTTTGCTAAATTAAATTCTCCTTGTTCAATACAAGCATGTGCTAAGGCATCCCAAGTTGTACTTGTTTCACCTAAACATGCTAATTCATATGCATTTCTAAAAGCAAACAAAAAAAAGAAATTACAAATTTTAAGTAAAAATTTTTTTACCTAAGTTGTCGTTTTCCTATATAACGATAAACAGGATCTGTTACAGGAACAGTTACACCACTCATCGCACATAAATGTAATAAATATATTGTACAACCATTAAAACCAACAATAAGACCCTAAATAAATACATTCATAGAATTCAAATAAAAAACAAATAGATAAGATCATATTAGTAATCATGCAATAATCATTAAGTATGCAATAGTACTAGTCAAACTAAATACCGAAATTAACATGATGACAGTCTTAATCATTATCAGAGCATATGGGTCAATGAACGATGAGCACACGAGTGTTTAGGTCGATAATATCGACTAAAATAAAAACAGCCAAGGCAAATATGAATCAACATGGATACAGGAATCTATCAATATTATCTTTTCTGGACTAGCGCCGTCACCCACACTCAGATGCTTGCGTGCTCATCGTTCCGATTCTCCATTCTATTGATTGAATATTAATTTGACTGTACATCATTTTGGCTAGGTAATAGTTTGATTAGCACTAATTACATACCACCAATTAATCATCTAATTTTACATACTCCTCGATTTGTATTTTCATACGTATGTCGAACATGATTAGTTATAGAACGCTAGATATACACACACAAAAAAAACAAGTATTATATTCAAACAAGTAAGTATTAAAAAACAAATAAGATTTTCTCAATAATTTTACCGAAACTTCAAATTCATTTATAGGTATCTAGATTTATTATTTTTGCTTTTATTTTATTTTTTATGAAAAAAAAGTCAATTGAACTTACTTGTAAATTTTGTTTATAAACAGGGAAATCGGATACTTTTATATTAATAAAACCATTTCCAGAAAAAGCAAGCATATCAGGAAATGAAGTATTCCATGCTACAGTTTGTGCATTTGGTTCCTTTTTTTTTCAAAAAATAAAAAGAATTAAATATTCATTTATTACTTTTATGTTTTACTTGATAAAGTAATTCTTTTGTTTGTATATTATAAACAAAAAGTGTTAGTGTGTCATCAATAATTGCTACTTTTGTACGATTTACATTCATATCAACACAAAAAATAATACCAGTTTGTTTAGCTAAGAATTGAGGAAATGGATTATTAACAAATATTTGATAAACACCACCATTTTTTAATCCAATTAATACAGCTTCACATCCTGGAGGGCCACCTATTAATTTTAAATAACGTATTGGACTATCCATTTGCCTGAAATAATTGTATAATTTTCAGAAATATAAAAATCAAATATTTCTGATACGAACCAAATACGTATTTCATCGCCAGAAAAATTATAACAATGTAAACGTTTATCTTGACAAGTAATAACATAGGATGTTGTAACAATCATTGAACTACATTCAATATTTTTATTAATTTTCGATGTTGCTTTATATTTCATATCATGTGGAACATCGCCTGGTGCTTCATAAAGAAGAATTTTATCAAGAGTTTGAATCTAAATAAATTATTTAGATCAGAAAATAAGTAGATATTAAAACAAAACCTTTTAGTTTCAATAAAAACTCTTAATTAGCTCATACAATAGTACTCCACATGTGGTAAATCTTCAACATTTAGAATATAGGAAACACAACATAACGTTGTTCCATAGAGAAAAAGTGAAAGTAACGAAGATACTAAAATCCTACCAAATTTTCTATTAGAGCTCTGAATGAACTAAATGATTCATCTTGCTTGTCTTAAATCGATACTAAAATTTAACTACATGCTTAGTTCTACTTACCATTGTATATAGAAAAAACTCATGTGAATATCGATGATGATATATTTCGATACTAAACCCAAGTAACCCTCGCTCAGCTCTTCCTCGTAGAAATGGCATTTCCAATAGAGCTAAAGACGTTCTTTATAAGACTGTTCTTCGATCGATCAGTGAGGTGCGGACACATAAGTAAGCAATCAAGAAGATAATTTACGTTTGCAAGACTCTTCTCTACGAGAAAGAGAATAAATTAGATATCATACTTACAGCAAGTGTTGTTTTATATGTTGCAATTTTACGCACTAATTCTCGACATTTCACTTTAACTAAAATGAAAAATAATAATTCTTTTGTTTTATTAATTATTCAATTTACCTTTTTGATCTGTTGTTAAATGATGAACAATTACATCTGTCATATTATCTCGATATGCATATCGATCTTTATGTATACCATGTACAACTCCAAATTTAACATCATACATTCCAATAAAACCATCTGTTGTACCAATAGCCTAATCATGTGGATATAAAATTACAAAAAAACGTTTTCTGTCTAAATTATTTTTACCACTGCTGATCCATCTGGTTTTGCACAGCAACACCAAATCCAAGCATCTTGTGTACAAACAGTACCTAATTTAAATCCTTCGCGACTATATATTGTACATTCTTTATTAGAACCACCAACAAGTATAAATTCTGCTCGAGATTCTTGTTTATATGCGTCTTTAACAAGCCAACTTAATGCACATGGATCAAAACCAAGTTTACGTTCTTTTCCAGACTAATTTATATTTCAAATATAGAAAAATTTATAATAATCAAAACTCATACTTGTTTAGCATCTGTTGCTTGATATAGTGTTAATTTTTGACCCCAGTCAACAGCTGCTAGAAGAAGTTCTTCATCTCTTAAAAAATAATAAAGTATTTTGATAAAAATTGAGAATTATTTGAATTTTACCTAGTAGGAGACCATGCTAAATTCCATATAGGAGAACTAGCTGCATCAGGTCGATCGAATTTATATTTTTCATTTCCTTCCTAAGACAATTCGAAATAGATTAGTTATATGATTAATTGTTTACAATTATTTTCTACCTTATCTCGAACATACACTTGTCCATTATAAAGTCCAAATGCAAGTAATTGTCCATCTGCACTCCATGCACAACAAGTAATTCGTCCGGTTAATTTCGTTTTAGTTACATTTTTTTGTTCTGGTGACCAAAGACCAAAATCTGCATTTGAACAACTAGCTAATAAATGTGATGTAGGATGATAGGCAACAAATTGAACAGATGAATCATGTCTAAATTATATCGATTTCAAATGAATGAAAAAGCAAAAGAAAAATACATACGAATATTTTAACATTCCTTGTAATTCACTTGTCCATATAACAACTAATTTGTCAGCACCACCAGATGCAAAACGACTGCCATCAGATGCATAAGATATTGTATTGACTATCTCTGTATGTCCTATTTAATTTATATAATATAGTATTAAATAAAATGAGTAGAAAAGTATGATTTCATACCACTAAGAGCACTTTGTAACACTCCATCAGCGGTATTGTAAACTAATATTTTTGCTCCCATAGCTGCTAATAATTGAGTTCCATCAGGATTAAAACATAACGAATTAACACTAAATTAGAATTATTTTTCCAAGTAAAAAAATATTTTAATAAGAAAAAATTATCTTACCCTTGTTCTTCTAAATCTTCGTCAACAGGTTTAACACCCCATAAATTAACAGACTTCATTGATATAGATACTTTCAATGTATACAAAATCTAGTAACAATTCAGTAGGGTGAATATCACTATATGGTAACCATTACGGAAATATTTGTCAAAGTACTACCCTTAAAAAAACAAATATTTTATAAGCAACAGTAATAAAACTTATTTAATTATACATTGATTTCGTGATGTAAAAAAGACTTGAAAAAATTATAGAACGATAAAATTTTTATAGGAAATATATAAAAAGATGTCGCTAATGTATTCAAAGCCATGAAAATTTCACTTTCTTTTTTCTTATGTATGTGCTTTTCACTGAATCTGTCTATGATGATGAGAGAATTTTAACACATACAAGTACTCAAAGTCTTGTTAAGAAGAGTTCTCTGCTTTAAACTAATTCTTTACTCCGATTATAATCAGTAATTGAACAAGATCAAGATATCTGATTTAACGAGGAAGGATCTGCAAGTGTGAGTTACCGTCTTAAATAATTGAGTCAAATGATATAAAGTGTTTTATGTCATTCGACTCAGTTTGGCAACCTTTACAAATCATAGTATATTTCCAGTTCAAAACAGTGACTTACAATTAGGAATCCTCCCTCGCTAGCTAAATCTATTTTACTATAATAAGGAAATAATGGAATAGATATAAATATATAATATAATAACATATAGATGGAAGTAAAGAAAACCAGAGGATTTTTTAATAGTTGAAAATAGTAATATCATGATGTCTGCCATAAAATCTGAAAATATATGAACAGAACGTGGTGATAATGCAGAATTGAATATTCTTACGAGTAACGATGAAAAAGCCTACCTTTAGAAACATATTGTCTATTACTACGAGAAGATTAATCGTAATGGATGAAATCGAATTTAATGCATCGATGTATCAATAAAGAAATGATCTACATTTCTTACTCAGACTATGATGAAACCTAGCAAGTACTTTCGTTCGATAGTGAAGATACTAAATTTCCGTTCTGAAAAAAAATGAAACCATTAACACTCTTACTTACATTTTATAGTACAGTGTAATATACAAGACAAATAATTAAATGTATGAACATTAAGATTCTCATTCTTCGGATTCCAAGTCTAATATCCCTATTCAATAGATCCTCAAGCCTCAATTACTTTAGATGCACGGACGAAAAAATTATCATTCTGACCAAGCATTACAATGCTCATTAAAATTCAAATATCTCTATTTAAATCGTCTTCATCATACTGATTTTTTTGTATAGATGATACATTACTAAGTAGAGATTACATCTGTATAAAAAAATACTTTGAAACATCCAATGACTACGAGAAACTTTTCATGATTGTTCGGATAAAATATCGATGGTGTGATATAGAAGTTTTCTCTTTTTTAACTATTCAATATATTTCATTGTTATTTTTTCTAAATTATAGAAAGAATCTGGAATAAGTTTATTCATTAGAACAAAATTAACAAAAGCATTTAGGTAAAAATATTGAAAGCATTAAAACTAAATTTTGAAATACAGTTTAATTTTAATGATATTTATATTCAAAATTAGTCATAACTAGATGTAATCTATTCATCCATTCTCTTAATAATCGAACAATGACAATCGACCGAACATTATGTGTAAGTGATGGTGAACTTCGATATTTTGTTTCCGAAAATTGTATTTGTTGTACTTCATTAATTAATGGCCATTTATATGAATAAACATTTAATATACTTCGATATCGACATATAATTTCATATCGTAAATTATCTTGAATTTGTCGAAGTAATAAATCAACTGTAAATGCAAATATATCATTCATACTTAATATATCATTAACAGAATTATAATAATAACTTATTGCATAATGTGCTTCTGATAATATATGATTCAGATCATTCTAAAATACAAGAAAAAAACAATAAAATCAAGAGAAATAATAATAATAAATTTAATTACTTTATCAATATTACTATCTAAAAAAAATTTTAGATGATATTTTGATTTTGGTAAATGAGATTCAATTGTTGCCATTTCATAATTAATAAACGAATCGATTGTTTTCGTATTTGGATTATTTTCGAAAATAATTTCTTCAATTAAATTTAGTGTGCGATTAACATTTGGAGTAACATCTCCAATTTTAGTAATAACATCTTTTACACATAAAATATTGAATTTTGCCTTACACATATCATCATCGGCTTGTCGCTTATCCGATGCTGATATAAATCCAATCCAGATAAATATATTCACAAAGATGAGAAGTTTTGTTAGTACAAACATTGGTTTGTCTTTATAAAAATAAAGAGAGACCAGCTCAAAGACGATCAACGTCTTCTATAGTATAAAACTATAGAATCTAAAATACTTACACATTAAAATATGATATTATCACAAGAAAAAAAAATAATAATAATTATAAAAGAATACCTGACTTTTCAACAATAAATATATTACTAGGAAAATCTCTTTTTAATATCAAACAAATTATACTGAAAATCTATCCTATAAGTGAGAGAATTTATTAAGTACGCATATATATATCTATCTATCTAATAACATCAAAATAGAATGAACCATAAAAGATTTTTCCCTAATGTTCAATCCTTCAGTCAATAATCAACCTTCTATTTGCTAAAACTTGATGTATACAATAAGGTCCTTTGCGTAGGCATGTGTTGGTTATTTATCTAATAATATTTCAATCCTAAAAACAAATGAACTAATTATATTTTCATAGAATATTAAATATTAGTTTTACACTGAACATGTAGGAAGATTTTGTCATAACTACACATCGATTACACATACGTGATATTATTTTATTCACGTGTTTCAATTTTGTATGCCTAGAAAAACACATGAATGTGGATGTACTTTTTTTATAGAGATTTTCTAAATAATATACTATCTATTGATTTCCGGTAATATGTCACACGTTTTGTATGTCTAACAAAATAGATTTTAGTTATTTTTAATAGGAAATTATTTTTTGTTTTTTCTTCACCAAATAAAAATGTAGTCTCTAATTCCATCTTGCCACGTACTCATATTTATAAAAAAAAATTAACCACATCTTAGCACATCGATAATATCGATTATGATCAGTCGATGTCTTCTTTTCTTTGTTTTTGACAATATATTTATAAAAAATGATCAACATTGTTTTTTATCGGAGATTTTTAATGTAAAAGTTTATTATCCATTCAATCATTTAATGATTGAAATATAGAAGTTTGATAATATATTCATACTTAAAGTTTTTAAAAATGATCAATGTTGTGAATAGAAGCATTAGCGTATATAACGGATATACATAAAAAATAATAAATATACTGTTTCTACCAGAAATTATGTACATGACTGACGTCATATTCTATTAATCACCATCTTTAAGTTTTAAGTTACGATTATTAAAAATAACAAATTATGATTTTTACATAAATTAGAATATGCGTCTTGAAAGTTTGATATAATAGAAGAATCAAACATGTATATCACTGCAAACTACAAGATAGATTCAGAAATGGGCGATAGAAAAGAATCCATGTCTTTAGCTGTCTAGCTTTAATTTTTATGAAAGAAATCTTTTTTTTCATAATAAAGAACATATATTTAATATTGTACAAGATAGTAATGGAAATAAATAATAAAAGTTAAGTTAAAATAATAGAAAACAAAATTAATTTTCGAATAAAATATAATATTTCTTTTTTAACAAAAATCTAATATAATTTTTTTATTAACTTAATAGAAGCACTTGAAAACATGAATTATGACTAATATTATAGATTTTGTATCAAAGCATAAATTATGAGTAATATTATAGATTTTGTATAAAAACAAATGTACACACGGAATAATATTATAGATTTTATATAAAAGCAAGGGGCACACGATGTATACTTACAACAAAATTTTGTTTTTGCTTTTTCATACATGGTTAGATAGAGCTTGTCAAGCTGAGTAAGAATATATTAGTTTTAATATTTTTTTGAAACGTTTTTGAAAAACATTTTTGAGAAATAAAAACAAATTGATTTTTTAATGTTTTTTTCCAATTTTAGAGGTTTTTTTCAAGTCTTAGGACCTACGAAAATGATATATCTAGATTCCTCGTGAAAAACTGCATCGATCTGACCTATTTTGAATGATTTTGTTATATTCCTTAACGAAAATATGCTGGTGAAACAAAAAGATTGAAAAGTGAAAAAAACGTCAAAAAACGTCAAAAAGTGGTTTTGGTAGAGGTTATTCATACTCTTCCTTTATTTATTAAAAACAATTTACATAATTTAAGTAAGCTTTCGAATACATTGTATTCTTCATCAGCCTATTTTAACTATACAGTTTATACGTATTTATATATTTTTTCTTTTTTCTTTTCTTTAAGGGCCCCCCCCGGGTCAAAAATTTTTTTTTTTCCAGAGCACTCAATCTTAGTGAAATTTTTACTGAATATGTACCCGACCTTGGATAGTCTTCAGTAAAAAATTGAGCTCATAATATAGAGTTTTGCAAGAGTTATCCTAATATTAAGGGTCAAAAGTAGGTCTTCGTAATTCCAAGATTTTCTTCGCAGTTTTAATGATATCGATCTCGGGATAGCGCTAAAATGTGCAGAACACTTGTCTCTACAACCTAACAAAGCCGGTTTTTTGAAAAAAAAGAAAGTGTTTCCTGAAAAAGGTTTTTGGAAAAACTTGAGGTTATCTCTTTAGAAAACTCGATTTTTTCATAACGAACTAGGATGAAAACAAAAATTCCGGCTTTGTTAGGCTCTAGTACTGGGCTTTAGCTTTATTTTGAAACCTTCCCGAGCGTTCTAGCGCTCAAAATGGCAGAGAAATCTTGGAAATACGGACAGACAAAACATAAAAAACACTTTCGAGAAAAAGGCAAAACAAGTTTTTACTTTGATTATCGAAATTTTTCTTCTAAAAAACTTGATATAGAGAAAAATTCAAATAGTTTCAATAATCGAGGTTTTTAAAAAAAACAATTTTCGAGTAGGTTTTTCAAAAAACTTGCTGTAAAACCATCAAAAACCACCGCAAAATCGATAAACTATAGTCTGTTCGAAAGTGTAGATGATGGGCTACCTAAATATGGATGAATCTCGAAATCGTTATTTTTGAAGAAAAAAATTTTTTTTGACCCCGGGGGGGCCCTTAATAGTGAGACAGGAGACAAGACGGTAAAGTGACTAGGCAAGTATGTAAACTTCTCCTGTATCACTATTAACGAAAAGAAAAAAGAAAAAAATATATAAATACGTATAAATTGTATAGTTAAAATAGTCTGATGAAGAATACAATGTATTCGAAAGCTTACTTAAATTATAAAAATTGTTTTTTAATTAATAAAGGAAGAGTATGAATAACCTCTACAAAAATCAATTAACCTTCCTCAACCAATATCAATAACTTATTTCATAAAAGAACAATGAATTGTTGTTAACATCAACTGTTCATTTTTTTTATTCAAATATTGTCGACATTTACAAAAATATCTAGATAAAATACTTAAAGTATACTAATAAAAATTCAAATAATGGTATATGTTAACGAAACTTGCGTTCGATATTAATAATCACTGGATGCATTACTGTTATCCATTGTCTCAATAATCGAACGATGATTATGGAACGAACATCATGTAAAATTGATGGTGTATTTCGATATTGTTGTGGGGAAAATTTTATTCGATTGATCTCGGTAATGATGGGCCATTGAGATGAGTAAACGTTTAGCACATTACGATATGGACAAATAACTTTATTTTGTAGATCTAATTTAACTTGGCGAAACCATGTATTACTTGATAATCCAAATGCATCTTGAATTTTTAATATATCTTCAATTGAATTGTAATAAAAACTCATTGCATCATGTGCTTCTAATAATAAATCAATGAGATATGTCTAAAAGAGAAAAAACATAATTAAAAACTGCTCAATAAAAACTATGATTATCATTACCTTATTAATATTATTATTCTTAAAAAAATGTGCATGATATTGTCGTGTTGGCAGTACACTTTGAATATGTCCTATTTCAAAATCTATATAACGATGTAATGTCTCATTAATCGTAGTTGAAATAAGTATATTTTCTTCGATTTCATTTAATGCTCGACTGATACTTCGAATAGTAGTTGCAATCTTCATAAGCTCATCTCTTGGACACAGGAGTTCTCGTACTCTGCTACAGACCTTGTCCATCTTCAATGATTGATCTGCGAATACATTTTTAAATAATATTATCACCAGTGTAATACAAATAGTTTTTGTAAATGGATACATTGTATATATTGTTAAATAATAAGATTAGTTTAATGGTGATTAAAGTCGATAGGATTGATATTGATGCAACCATAATTGTATTTTATAGTGTCATTTCTTCGAAGGAAAAAAGTAAAGCGTTAGTAATAGCCACTGAATGAATCATGCAAAATGTTTTTTTGTAATGCGATGCGAAAACAGCGATGCCAAAGCAGAAGCATTTATGTAGTCCTTCGCGAGTTTTCTTTTTTTCTTCCTTTCTTTCTTACTTTCTCGACGTTTACATTCAAAATGGTCATTTTTGTTACGGGATGATCTCAGCAATGGAACATCAGAAAATACTCGTTTAAACGGGAGATTAACATTTCAACATTGGACTAATTTCACACGTTTTCCGATTTTCAATAGGACGTTTAGTTTCTTTACAGGAAACCTCACAAAAACATGGTTTTGACTATTTTAAATTTCGAGATAATAAAAACGAAAAAAAAAAGCAAAAGTTAGGCGCCATTTTTGTTGAACAGATGTTTTACAGCTGAGAGAACATATGATGGATACGAAATAAAAGAGCTTTTATTTCAATAAATAAAAAAAGACTTTCACAAAAAAAAACTTATATTTAATTTGTCAATTTCGATACTACAAATTTATTTTTTTATACTATAATTTTAAATGTTCACATTTTTATGAAAATCCTAAAAGCATTGTTTCGAAATTCTTCTTTCCAATCGCATTTCGTAGTCGAGTACAACTCGAATACTTTCTAGTATTCTCACTTGTTTAGTTAGTAATTAGTCTTACACTTGCAGAAGAGATTCTAATATATTGACATGTAGGTATAGAGAAATACTCATTGTGTACATAAAGAAAACAGCTATATTTTTGTGAGACTGTTAACATTAGTCACTAATAAATCCATCCAAATTCCTATTAATATTATATATTAGTCATTTTATAATATTCTTTGAAAAACAACGGTACTGGCCCCTTCCACATCACACATTAAATTTGTATCATAAGGTGTCAATATATAACATTAATTCTAAGTCATCAATGAAATAAGTATCATTTAATGAAAATAACATAAAGAAAATCTTGGAATCAATAAGTCAAATCACAAAAATAGAATAAAAATAATCACGTATGAGATATTTTATTTCCTTTTTACTAAAAAGTCTATGCACTTTTTTTATTAATTTAATAGTTGTACTTGAAAACAACAATTACGAATCATATGATACATTTTATATCAAAGTAATTCATGAATAAAAATGTGAGTGACAAATACATACACTTTTCGTTTGGTCTCTGTTTCCATATACAAATCATAATATCTATTTCATAACTTATTTCAAAAAAAAGAAAAACTATTATTAAAATCATTTGTTTATTTTCTTATAAAAATATTGTCAATATTTACAAAAATATCTAGATAAAATACTTAAAATATAACAATAAAACTATAAATAATAGTATATGTTAACGAAACTTTTGTTCAATAGTAGTAATAGCGAGATCTATTCTTTTCGCCCATCCTGTCAGTAATTCAGCAATGATTATGGCATGAGCATCATGTAGAATCGATGGCCAATTTTTAAATACTCTTGAAGAAAATTTTATACGACTGATTCCGGTAGTCAAAGGCCATTCTGATGAGTAAACATTTAGCACATTACGATATGAACAAATGACTTTTTGTTCTAGATCAGATTTAATGTGTCTAAACCATTCATTAGTTGATGATCCAAATGGATCATGCATCTGTAATATGTTTTTAATGGAATTGTAATAAAAACTCATTGCATAGTGTGCTTCCAATAATAAATCAACAAGATGCGTCTACAAGAGAAAAAAAATATAGGTAAAACGAACACAATACAAATTATATTGATCATTACCTTATTTATATTATTATTTTTATGAAGATTTGTGTGGTATTGTGGTGTGGGTAGTTGATATTCAATCTTACTTATTTCTAAATCTTTATAACGATGTAATGTAGTATTAATTGTTGTTTTAATCAAAATATCTCGTTTGATTTTATTTGATGTATCATTAATATCTCGCATAACAGCTGCGATCTTCATAAGTTCATCTCTTACGCACAGTATGTCTCGTGTTACACTGCAAATATTGTCAGTCTTCAATGGTTGATCGGCTAATACATTTTTAAGTAATATTAGCACTAATGTAATAAAAATAAGTTTTGTGAATGGATACATTGTATTTAGTGGTAAACAATAAGATTAGTTTAATGGTGATTGAAATCGATAGGATTGAAATTGATGAAATCATAATTGTATTTTATAGTGGCGATTGTTTCGAAGGAAATAACCAAACCTTTAGACACGAAACTATGAGTAGAAAAGTCACCTACTGAAAAGTACAGGGAATGTTCTCAGTGAATTCGAGACGACAATAATACCGCACGTCACAAAATTCAATTTGTTGGAAAGAGCCACGTGTATGATGTTATATCAATAAAATGAATCATGCAAAACGTTTTTTTGATTCTCGCTTGTTTAGTTAGTAATTAGTCTTCCACTTACAGACGAGATTCTAGTATATTGACATGTAGGTATAGAGAAATACTGATTATGTACATAAACAAAAACAGCTGTATTTTCTGCAGACTATTAACATTAGTCACTAATGAATCCATTGAAGTTCCTATTGATATTACGTGTTAATCATTTTATAATATTCCCCGAGAAATAACTGTACTGGCGCCTTCCAGACAGCGCATATCAAATTTGTATCATAAGGTGTAAATACATAAAACTTAATCCTAAGTCATCAATGAAACAAGTATTATTAAATGAAAATAACCTACCTTGAGTTACCGATGCTTCGTTAAATGATATTAAAAGATTGTTCGAATAATAAATAATGAATATAAATGCACCAAGAATTGATACAGTTAACAGAAGGTATAGACTTCTTATGTATTCATTAATTTTTGCGTAGTAAGAGAAATAATGAAAAATACCAGTATTTTTCATTTATAAACAATGCATGTGTACTTCGATTTCTACGTAGATCAGAATATGTGTCTTGAAAGTTTGATACAATAGAAGAAGTAGACATAGATATCACGAGAAACTACAAGATATATCAGGTATATTCAAAAATAGAAGGTACAAAAGAATGCGTACTTTTTTCTAAACATAGGAGATATATTTAATACTGCACAAGACAGTAATAGAAATAAATAATAAAAGTTAAGTTAAATGATAGAAGACAAAACTAATTTTTGAATAAAATATAACATTTGTATTATTACAGGGATTCAACTAGAAATAGATAGAAATTCTAACTGTTTTACTCATCATTCTTTATTTTTTTGTTTTAACAACATTGAAAGATGTATTTCATAATAAGATATCTTTTATTCATTACGATTAATTTATAGGCAAGTAAGATACAAGAAGAATATATTAACATAACAGCTTCTCTGCAACGGCTGGTAATAAGAACTTTTATGTAGTATATCTAATAATAAACACGGTTCTTTTCAAAACTCATTATATCCTCTTAGTTATACAATCATGTAATTTCTTCTTTTAACTATGTATATACATATCAATAAGTATATCTTAGAATCCTATGAAAATATCAATAATCTTGTGATTTAAATTAGTTTGAATGAAAAGTAAGATTATGTAGCTTTTTCTTTAAATTTTATGTTTTGGAAACTTCCAATCGGTCTCTCGATTATTATCAACCTTTAACGATACCAAACTAGAGATGTAACAGCAAAACATGAACAAAAATAGATGTATAGTCAATTTACATCATCAACTTTTTAATCATAACGATTATTGATATTTTCATACATTGCTATATAAAAGTAGAATTAATCAACTTGAGTATTTATATATTTTCAAAATTGATCGTTAGATGAGTTAACAACATTTATGTATATGATTATGATGTAAACTGACGATATGTATATTTTTATTCATGTTGAGGGTGGGTGTGGATTATTGGTCATTTCATTGATACCCACGCCCACACTCATCCGGCCAGACCCTAGTTCATTTCAATTGAACTACAGATGTTGATCAGCTCATTTCACTTGAGCTGGAGTTGTCACATGTCTACTTTTAACTATTGTTGTTTACAGAAATTTGATTCGTATTTCTCCATATAGTTTCAGTATTTCACATAATTATACAAGTAAATATCCATTTATAGCATTAATTATTGATGATCGTGTAACTCAGTTAGTTGTTAATGCTGTTATAACTGTTTTAGAACATATTCCAATTGACTAGAAAGTATAAATTATGACACGATATCAACATTAATTATTTTTTAATAAATCTTCGTTTACCGTGAGACTCACTTTTTTCTTTGCCATTATTTTCATGATATCTACATCTTCAAGTATACTTTCTCTCAAAGAATCAGTAGTAGTTTATTTATTTTCAAAAGAAGAATTTTATTGATTGCGCAAAGCGAATGATCTTGTTTGGAACAGATCAGAAAGCAATAATTAAGTTTATGAAACTTTTCTATACTGTTTTACACGTCCAAAACTAATGTTTTGAACTTTGAGTAGTTGAAATACATATAGTTTCTATGCATCCAAAATAGTTCCATAACTAGAAATGTCATTATTAAATGATGAATAACTGTCCAATATATGGATATACTGGTATATTTACCAATATTATCCATATTCGCAATGTTTTGTTGAAGTTCATAATATCGAGCGAGCGTAAATAGCAGTTCCCATCGTGTAATGTTATATAAGCATAATGTTTTTAGTAAAGCAGTAAAATGTTAATGAATAAATAAATAAAGGTTAGTCATCAATAAACCTTAACAATGCAAGAGAACACTGACAGTGTACGGCGGATCATAGTTTACAACAACAATATCAGGTTCATTGTCGCTATTCACATCCACGATTGCTACTGAGTATGGAGAAGAGCCAACTGGGTAAGTAGTTTGATTATTAAAGGTGCCGTTGCCTGTGTTGAGAAGGACACCGACATTGTTCGAACCATAGTTTGCAACAACAATATCAGGTTTATTGTCGCTATTCACATCGACGACTGCTACTGAATATGGATAAGTACCAACTGCGTAAGTAGTTTGAGCATTAAAGGTGCCAATGCCTGCGTTGAGAAGAACACCGATGGTGCCACCGAAAAAGTTTGCAACAACAATATCGGGTTTATTGTCGCTATTCACATCGACGACTGCTACTGAAAATGGGTTACCACCAACTGTGTAATTAGTTGCAGCATTGAAGGTGCCACTGCCTGCGTTGAGAAGAACACTGACTGTATTCGAACCCTGGTTTGCAACAACAATATCGGGTTTGTTATCACTATTGACGTCGGCGACTGCTACTGACATCGGTTGAAGACCAACAGAGTAAGTAGTTTGATTAAGGAAAAAGTTGCAGGCTAACAAAAACGAAAATTATTTTTAGTATTTTGAATGATTTAGACACGAGAAGTCACCGTTGAATTCTTTAGGATGGGTGTGGTGTATATGTGGGTATTACATTACCCTTATTCTAATACTCACACCCACAACAAGTGTAAACTACTGATAAAAACATAATAAGATCTTTTATAGTTTGATAAAGTTTTACTCATCAGTTTACGGGCCGACTCCTTAGTTTAGTCGATATATAGAAAAGTATAAAACAGTCGTGTCTAGAGAATCACGAGAATTTATAAAACGTCGGCTAGTACCTTCAGTTGCTCCAGATACAATAATAATCGTTCTCAAAGCATACTTCGTACGTTAGGGTAAACACTCTCATGTACTGAAAAAAGACAACATAATGAACGGTCAGATATTTTAGAAAAATCGATTGGACAAATACTAATTCATACTGTCTTCCGCTTCGTATACACATACTAGTTTGCCTATGTAGAAAGATCATTTTTTCGTCTTCAGAAGTTTTTTGTGTAGTAAATTCGTCTTATTTATTCGGATTTGAGATGATTCGAAGTACCAAACACTAAGTTTTTAAATGTCGTGAAACTATTTCTCTTGTCAACATCTAACGTAAGCATTAAATATTTAACTCCACACTTATCACCTGTTGTTGTTGACGTTGTTTTTGATGTTGTTGACGTTGTTGTTGATGTTGATGTTGATGATGATGTTGTTGTTGAAGATGATGATGATATTGCTGATGGTGATGCTGATGGTGATGCTGATGATGGTGATGATAATAATATTGCTGTTGGTGTTGATGATGATGTAATCGGCTCTGTTTCAAAAAAATAAGATTAATGTGGTGTGATAACAACATTAAATAAGGTTTTGTTAAGAAACTAGCACCTCTCCGCTCACTGATCGGGGTAATTTTTTGTGGACAGTTCCATTCTGAAGACAGACACTAATGATTAGCGAACCTCATAAATTACAGGTAGTGAAAAATATCATTGATAGGTGCAAGTTATTTAGAATTTCCAAAATACAATCATCAAATTCATTCAAGTTATTGGAATTTAGATTTATAAATAGTTAGGATATTTTTTGTAGCATTCCGAGATGAAAGCTTACGAGTCATATCGAAAATAAACTTACGATATTCTTGAATATCCAGTATTAATATTGATGACTGATAAAGAAATATAATAGTAGAATTTAAATGAAATTCAACAAAAATTGTACTACTATTTGAACGATATAATTGACAAGTTTGATTTGTTGAAAAATAATTCAAAGCACATATTGCATCATTTACTTTTATCATCTCACATATGCATTGATCTTCTGTTACATTGAGTAAAGTATTATAGATATTACCAACTATTATAATATTTTGTATTTTAGTAATACGAATAGCATTACAAGCAGAAAATAACAATAAAATAAATATTAGCCAAAACATCTTGTACGTCTTTACATTCTAAAATATTTTATAAATGTTTGACTAACTTGTATCACTAGTTTTTTTCTTCTGTTTTCTACAATACTCTTTCTCTCTAATTTAATAATTACTCATTCCCGGAAAAAAGCGCTGTGCGTTTTCCAACAACAATGATACATCCATAACTATACTATGTTATTGTTGTTTCTTTAAGTATGTAGAGGATTGAATTCGTTACCATTGAGATATTAACAAAAGAAAAAAAAATATGAATGAACATACTCTTCTTAAAAACATTCTATTTTTAATTAAATTGTCCTTTTAAAGTATTTTCCAAATATCATGAAAGACAGAAAAAAAGTCGTGATATCAAAAAACGATGTCTTCTATACGCTCAATAAACACATTTGTCCGATGAGAAAAAATTGCTTCTGCTCATTTCAAATAGATTGAACGTAGACGTTGACAACATCAGGGATAAACATATATATTCTGTTGTTTTTCTTTGATTTTGTCAACCACGTCGAATATTATCTTATTTATAATATTTTCCAAATAAAACCCGCTGTAATTAAATATTTTTCTCTTGTATACCCATGTGGCTTCACTATCTTCTGGAATGAATCATACTGAAATAGAAAATCAAGGCTAGTTTCTGATTGAGAGCATATAACATTGTTTTCTATAAGGAAATACAATCTTTCGATCATTAATATGTTTTCTAGAGTTATAATTTATGAATTCACTGGAAAAACTATGTACACTAATACGTATTCTAACTGAAAGAAGTTGCTATTTGTCATAAACATTATTCGTAACATATACACTGAACTACATTGTTTTAATCATCTTTCCTTCTATGAACATGGTACTCGCTTCGTTTAGCTCTAAACAAATGCTGTTTCCTTCTTTTTTCCTCGCCTCCGTATTTTTTCTCTTCATTTTCATCATCTATGTCTTAGTTGAAAAGAATCGATAGAATGCGATAATAATGAAAGAAAGACCGTCAATTGTTAATGTTTAGGATTGTTTTTCTTGCCATTTCTTCATATTCTTCACAATATCACTATTCAAAAACTGTTCCATTGATAACCACTTTTTTTATTTTTTTTGTTACTCTTTCAGTTTACAGATGAAAAAAAACTGCCAGTTGCTCATTTAATATGAGTCATCTTTTTCTCTATGTTGTCATGGGACCTATTTGTACATGTTTTCCGATAACACACTCTCTGAGTAATAATATAAAATCTTGAGGGTGTGGGTAGGTGTGCGTGTGGACGTGGATGTTACTTTTCATTCTCGTACACATCCACACCCTCAACAAGATGCTGTAATAATTCTGCGTCGTTATCAGGGAAAATCACTCTATAAAAAAAACTGAAAAATTCTAGATCAGTAGGTCAAAATAAAAAGGTTTCTTTAATTACATAAGAACAGTATATAACAGACTCTTGCATACTTATCTCTCTGATGATAACTATATATAATATTAACGATATCTAAATCATTTTAGCGTCTGATATTATTTTAATATTATTAGTTTCTCT
>CAJNOI010000073.1:254879-342774 GCA_905250115.1 Adineta steineri | reverse complement strand
CAATCAATCAATCATCTTTCTTTTCAATTCATATTTTACGTAATAATTCTCGTGAACATGTATACTTGAACTCAATCGATGATTTCTATACTTCATAAAGAGAAAAGAAAGTAAGTTAAATCAATATAAAAACCTTGGTTGGGAATATAATCATTAATATACTGGCATTGTATTCTGACAGAATAGAAAGAAAAGTATGATTGAGATTATATATTGCAAATTAATGTTATTGACTACCATGTATCATTTATTAATTTATAAATATATATAAATATATGATCATATTACAAAAAACTCGATAAATTTTTTTTTGTAAAGACTACCTTAACAGTAATATCCTACTCAATAATTACTATACTTACTAAACAACAAAAACGTTCAATATGAATAAAATTATATCAATTCTTTTCTTTTTTTTTCAAATATTGTGTCAAATGCATTTATATAATTGAATTCAAAAAAAAATATATATAAAACCGTACGTAATCTTTATTATTCACATGTTAAGCATAAAAATGAATGTATTATAAAAGAACATGCTGACAATCGTAATTAGAATATTTGATTATATAATATGTCTATTCACTATTCTTTTAAATATCACATAAAAGATTATATATGTCTCTTACAGTTTAGACATATTCATAATAGGAATTAAATCTAATTTTTTTACAATTTCAATACAAACTGTCAAAAAATACCAATACGATGGAAAATATGTTATGTGAAATAACTAAGATTTCGTAAGGTTTGAATGTATTTTATTCTAAGATTTAATATTATATAGAATTGAGAATTTAGATGCGCGTTTTATCTCTAAGTTTCGAAGTATTAGATAGAAGTAATGTTTTATTTATAAATCATTAATCTAACCTAGTTTGTTTTGAATCACTTACGGTTATTGAAAGTCTGTTCACCAGAGCGACAGCTATCTTATTTTTGAATCAATCAGATGAGCAGTGGCGGATTAAAGAATGATCGTCCCCCCTCCGTTCAGAAATTTTTTTTTGATTTTTTACAGCAAAAATTGGTTCACACTACTTCGATTGGACTCAAAAATAGTTTTTGGCCGAAATGACCCCCCCCCCCTTCTACTCAGGTATCGCCCCTCCCTTCCAAAATCCTAGATCCGCCACTGTAGATGAGTATCTACATTTAGTTTTTCTTCAAATCATATAGATTTACTGGCATAGTATGAAACAGTACATCACATCTGTTTAAGTTCAATATTATTGGCTGCGTAGTCTATTTATATTACTTGAATAAGCCAATGTTAGCGCTCTCTATCATATAATAAAATTTGAAGAATAAAATATAAAAATATAATAAAATCGAACTAGAAGATCGAACGGATTTTTTTATAAATTCTAATTAGATAAAAGGATTATATAAATCTTTTAATTATTTTCACTTAGCAACCATTGAGCAATACAATATCTTAATGTCGTGTGACCTCAGAAGAAATTCTTTTTTTTTTTTTAAAAGAAAGTTGATGTATGTGTGCCTTGATAGAAAAAATTCAATCGACGACATAAACTCATGTTTATTATTGCAGATGAAAAATGGAGAACAATCAAGAAATATTAATATGAATATATCATTTACGTCTATTAATCAATTATCTGGTATGTTTCGGAAAAACAATTTTTATCTAAGAAGAAAACTTTCAAGAGTCTTTACAAAGAAATTTTATATTTTGCTAGTATTTATTAGATATTTCGTCTATTCGATGAGTATAACAGAATATTGTGAATTATTTTGTTATTTAATATTATGTCTGGAGGTCTTCAAAATAAGTGAATATATGTCATCCATTGTTTGATCTCATTTGCATATTCTTTATGTATACAAGTTAATCATGATACCCGTAAAAATCAGTAAATTCGAAAACAATATAGTTCATATTAGTATGTATAATCAATATCTATACTTGTTAATAGATCTAGTCATTAATATATTTTTCTTTTAAATCAATCAATCATAATACGAAGATTATGTATATATATATATTATTGTAGATGAATATACCGGTTTTGCTTTTCCATTAATATAAAAACTTCAGATTTAAGTAAAAGACACAAAAATGAACACAACAAAAGAAGAATTTAATATCCCGAATGTAATTATTGATCCTAAAACACGTGCTCAATATGCTAAAGGAAAATTTCTTGGCAAAGTTTGTTGATATATATATATATATTCATTTCTTCATTTATTCTCTTTTTTGAATTATCAAGGGAGGTTTTGCCCGATGTTATGAATTAACTGATGTTAATACTGGTCAAATATATGCTGGAAAAATTGTACCTAAAACAATGCTTGTAAAACCTCATCAAAAAGAAAAAGTAGATATTTTTATTTGTAATATATTTAAATAATTTCTTTGTATTAGATGCAACAAGAAGTGACAATTCATCAATCACTTACACATAAACATATTGTTCAATTTTTTTCATATTTTGAAGATGAAAATTATGTTTATATTATCCTTGAACTTTGCCGACGACGAGTATTATTTTCTTGTTTTTTTATTTTTTGGATTTTTATACTTTTATTTATTTAATCTATTAGTCATTAATGGAATTACATCGACGACGTAAAACAGTAACCGAACCTGAAACACGTTATTTTGTTAAACAAATTGTTGATGCATGTTTATATTTACATGAAAAACGAATTATTCATCGAGATCTTAAATTAGGAAATTTATTTCTTAATGATCAAATGGAAATTAAAATTGGAGATTTCGGTTTAGCAACTCGAATGGAAAATGATTCAGATCGAAAACGGTAATATTTTTAAAAAAATTAAATATTGAATGCCTTAGGGTTCTAATCAATTCAATGTTAGTGAAGAACTTTTTCAACGAAAGATCAATGTATACTTTAAAGTTTGAGTAGACGTTTTTTTTCAAGTGATCAGATATAAATCAGTGATTTAAGTTCATTACTTTGATGATGAATTTTATGGTATAGTTATCAATCGGACTAAACAAGAATATCTTTTCAATGTCTAATAGAAATAGTCAAGGCATGGGAGTAGAGACCTGCACGGAGTCATTTTCGGAGTCGCCGTCCGGGTCAGGTAAATTTCATGTCAATAATTCAACTTCGCCAAGACAAAAGAAAAGTCGGAGTCATTTTCGACTCCGATTTTTTCTGTATTTTATTTTGGTTTTTGAGACTTACTAAGACGTCTGTCGATCCTTCAAAATACATCATTTTGTAGAGAAGATGTTTGATAACAAAACCATGAACTTAAATAATCTTTAACGCTAAAGTTAAGCACAATATATGCAGGACGATAATGTTTTAGTGTTTCACCTAGCATCAGTAAACACTGATATGTATAGTCAAACCTCCCATTTTTTATATAAATCGATCGATTTCAATTTCTTAGTTTATGTTCTTTGTATAAAAATTTTCTATTTTGTTTAGAACACTCTGCGGTACGCCAAACTATAGTGAGTTTAAAATAGTCTTTTTTTAAATATTTATTAAATTCCGTTTCGTTTACAGTTGCACCTGAAGTAATCAATAAGAAAGGTAAGATTTTTATATAAAATCTTTGTTTAATATTCTTTATTTTTTTGTTTTTCCAGGTCATGGTTATGAAGTTGATGTATGGAGTTTAGGTTGTGTTCTTTATACACTATTGATTGGTAAGCCACCATTTGAAACTACCACATTGAAAGATACATATTCTAAAATACGTAAAAATGACTATGAAATTCCACCGAATTGTATAAGTCCTGAAAGTTGTTTACTTATTCAACGTTGTTTACAACATGATCCACAAGAACGTCCATCGATGCGTAAAATCTCTCAAGATATATTTTTTTCTGGTTTTACTCCAGCAACTTTACCAACATCTGTTTGTACAATTGCACCACGTTATTCCGTTATGCCACCTACATATCAATCACAACAAACATTAATAAATCCTAATAAAGTTACAAAAGTTATTCAGCAACCTCCACCACCATCAGCACAACAAACACAACAGCAACAACAACAGTATCGTCGTCCATTTAGTGAACAACAACAAAACGAACAAGCATTAGTTGCAACACGTCATCAAACAGCTATGTCGTTGCCAACACCAATATTAATGAATGAACGTTCGAAAGACGCTGTGAGTCTTAATGGACGTTTAACATCAGCTGCATCAAAACAAACCGATATTATTTTATCATCACAAATGGTTCGACAAATAACAAATGCTGATAATGATGCATTTGTACCACCTGGAGCAACAAATGAAGAAATTAGTGATGATTTACATTTAGCTAATGATCTTCTTAGACAATTAGATCATTTAATACAATCAAAACCAAATGAAATGATTGATAAACATGAAGATGAAGCTGAAGATCCAGCATCAGCACCTATGCTTTGGATATCAAAATGGGTTGATTATTCAGATAAATATGGTTTAGGTTATCAATTATGTGATGATTCAGTTGGTGTTTTATTTAATGATTCAACACGTTTAATAATGACAGCTGGTGGTGCAGAAAATCTTCAATATATTGATAGAGAAGGTATTGAACATCTATGTACAATGAAAGATTATTCGGAACAATTAAAAAAGAAAGTTACTTTACTTAAAGTATGTTCTCTTTAAAGTATTAAAAAAATTCGATTATTTTCATTTTTAGTATTTTACTTCCTATATGGATGAACATCTACTTAAAGTAAGTACTTAACTCTGCTATCATAATCTGTCAAATAAGAACTTAAGTTTCAAATTAAGAAAACTGATAATTCATTTAGTTCCAATAAGCGATTAATGTTTTTATATCAAACATTGAAATTATATATGTTTATTCATTAATTTTCTTCTAGGCTGGTGCTGCACAAGCTCCTCGACCTGGAGATGAACTTTCTCGACTTCCATGTGTTAAATCATGGTTTCGTACACGTAATGCGATTGTTTTTTATCTTTCCAATGGCACATTACAGGTTTGATATGAAAATTTATATTTCAAAATAAAAATATAATTATTTATTTTCTAGATAAATTTCTTTCAAGATCATACAAAAGTTATTTTATGTCCGTTAATGAGTGCTGTTACGTATATAAATGAACATCGAGAAATTCGTACATATCGTTTGCCAGCATTAGAACAATATGGTTGTTCAAAACAATTATTTACACGTATTAAATATGCTAAAAGTATGGTTGATAGAATATTAGCAAATAAAAGTAATCAAAATCGAATTCATTAATTATTCTCATGTACGTTTTTAACTTGTGCAATCTTAACTTTTGATTGAATTCTTTCAAAATGAATATGTTCATCTTTTCACTAACTTTTGCTTGTTATTATTATTATTATTATTATCACTTGTGTGTGTGCGCGCGCGTGTGTGTGTAAAAAAATAAACTATAATTTACAACAGCAGCGATAGTGGCAGCAGTATTGTGACGAAACTGTTGATTATTGTTCTTTTGCACTTCACTTTTTATTATTATTATTATTATACTGATTTCATTTTCTTTCTTCTTCTTTTCTGCATTTGATATAGCAGAATGACAGAAACTTCAAATAAATTAAAATAATTTCAATAGTATTTAGAAATAAATTGTTTTCGTATAACTGTTATTAAGAAAATAATATTACCTAAAAACATAGTTTCGCTACGTCGTATTCTTTGCGCTATTGTATAATAAATAGGAATGGACGATTTTGCTCATATCTATTATCATGCTTGTTTGTCTGACTTTCAGAAATTTTGCTAATTAAGCTTTTCTCTTGATAAAAAGTCTTCCTAATCTATGAGCAGAAGAAAAGATAACGATCCAAACTTTCTTCTTCCCGTGTCAATAGTTCTAGCTAGTCGTGTTTCATAGCAAAAAAATAAAACGCACGATATCGCAGTTTGTGATAGATTGAATAGTCAAAAACACAATACATTGTTAATGTTTATTTTTGTTGAAATTCTAGGGATTCATTTTATTAAATTATATTCTCCTCTGAGTCTTCTATATTGCGATTGTGAACCTTTTACAAGATATGTTAAAACTCTCTTGAATAATCATTATAACCTCCAAAGTAGTAAAAAGCTCTAAACAAAATTACTCTCAGAAAGAAAATATATAGTTATATTGATGAGTACTATAAACGAGGTAGTAAACTTTATGACGTCTATATTTGCTTTCTTTTATTATGTTTTTGGTTAAACACAATGTCCCTTTTCTAGAACGAATCATGAGAATAACCTACATATGATCATTTATTTCTTTTATCCAAATATACTTCGTACTCTCCTACAGGAAAGTGGTTCAAAAACGATCCACTCGGCTTCAGCAGGTTAAATAAATCAATTTATATTAGTCAAACTTTATTCTCTAACAAGCGTTCATATTTTTTTTATTAGAAAACACAACAAGAAAATAACAACGTTGAATTATGATGCTCGACTACAGTACATTAGTATCAACCAAATACACATAACAAAATCTTAGTTTTATTGATCTTTTCGTTCTATCTTAACCTATCTATGAAAAACAAAAAACAAAATTTTTATTTGAACGAACTACTAATGTAAAAAAACACAAAAAATCTGCATACATATATATATATATATCACAATGAGTTCGAAATACTCGTATATTTAATAAACAAAATCATTATTCATATTCATTTCTCTGATGCATTATCTTCTGTATTTGCCCATGTTAAACGATCTTCATAAAAACGAATAACTTGTTGTGGACTTCTAATATTTGCTAGAAAAAACAAAGAATAAAAAAGAAAAACAAATGTAAAACTCCTACCAATTCGAGCTGGAACTAATTCTGGTTTATCTGTTGATTGCCATTTAATTCTAAAATAAATTTTATGACTATTTTTAATAACAAAAAGAGAAAACGTTAATCTTACAAAAACATTAATTCACCATAGACATCTGTGGCTCCAAGAATCTTTTCAATTTCAAGTCCTCTACCATAACCATAATCATTTGCACGTTTAATTTTTTTCGATGGATCATTCGTTGCAGTTTCTTGTGTCATTCGTTTATTTGAATCAATACTTTCATTTGGTTCTAAAGATTTTTTTGATCGTTTATGATAATCAGCTATTAATTCAGGACAATCAAGATTCATTTCAGGTTCCTAATTTAAAAAAGTAAAGTTTCAATTGTCATTTTTCTATTTTTGCCTTTTACCCAAGTATTTTCTGTATCATCGAAACCTTTCCATTTTAAATAATAATAAACTTCACCATTAACAACTTTTCTATCAAGAATTTTTTCAACAATAAATTCTGCTTCATCTAATTCTTCATCTTCAGAATTGTCATGATGTTTAACCATGATTGAAATATTATGTGTATATATATCTATCTAGAAAATCAATGTTTAGTATTAGATTAAATGATCAATTGCATTGTTGCCCTATTTCATTTTCTGATTGATCAATTTTTTATATTGGGAAGAAAATTTTTTTTTTTACATACCGATTTATTTTCTAACTCTCTTTATTTAAATAAAATATGGAATATATATTAATAGTTATTATTATGGAGGTAGATTGTTAGCGATAGTAGCGTTCCATGCGTATTGGTTCATAAATAATCTTCGAAATATTAGAGCGGTTCTTTGTCTAAAAAAACGACGACAATAGGCCGTGTGACAAAAAAAAATTTATTATGTCATTCAAGTTCGGGAATTTATATATCACTTTATTTCTGAACAACAGATAGATAATGTCGAAAAATACCCAAATTTTGTTTTTGTATAATATAAGAAATTTGGGTAATTGACAATTAGTGTATAGAGATCTTGTTATCAAAAAATGATAGTATGAAAACTACATTTGTCGAATATCAAATAGTTCCATAGTAAATACGAAACTTTCTTTTCCTCACTCTACATGTTACCCAAGCAATATTAATCGAATTTAAGACTTTGTATTTAAAACAATGAACTATAACGAGATAACAATGTACTATGAAATCTAAAATAATACGAAGAATTCTATCGGTTCAATAAAATTGAACGAAATCTTATAACATTGATTGATATTTTCAGATAAGAAAAGAATGGAAGAAGAAGAAAATGAAGAAACAGTTGGAAATACCGATGATTTTATTGATGATATTGTACCATCATCTACACTTGGACTTTCATTTGAAAAACGTCGTGAACGTTTAAATCAATCTGATCGTATTGATCAATTATATGGATGTTTACGTTATACAGAATTTGAAGAACGTATTGGTTGGCTTTATAATTTACAACCATGTGAAATATTTGATGAAGATCGTCGAAGATTTGTATCGTCACTTGATCTTTATTTTATTGGTGAAATAGGTGATCGATTTAAAATTTCAATTGTATATTCACCATATTTTTATGTTGGAGCAAAACTTGGAAGAGAAAATGATGTTTTTGCTTATCTATCAAAACGATATCATAATCGATGTTTATCATGTGATCTTGTGGCAAAAGAAGATTTAGGTATGAATCGCATCGACTAACCTTACTATCATTTATGCTCGATTTTTTAGATCTTCCTAATCATCTAGCTGGGATTAAACGTACATTTATTCGTCTACGTTTTCTTGATATTGATGATTTAATAAAAGCTCGTAAAGAATTACAACCAATTGTTAAACGTAATACAGAACGTGAAAAAGAACAACAATCTCATCCTGAATTAGCTGTATTATCTCGAAATCAATCAGCTAATTCACGAAGTAGTGATATTATTGTTAATGGTCTTTCGAATGCAAATGTTGCTGGTAAACAAATTGATGGAATTATTGAATTACGTGAATTTGATGTACCGTATCATATTCGAGTTTGTATTGATTTAAAAATTAATGTTGGTCTTTGGTTTGTATTGTTTTAGAAGACTAAGAAGAAAAATAAATTGAATTTATTTTTTCTAATTAGGTATGGTGTTCGTGGACAATCAACTAGTGGACCACAAAATCAACTTGTATTAAAACCAGATTTAATTGAACAGCCTGAACCAATTGTACTTGCATTTGATATTGAATGTACTAAAATGCCATTAAAATTTCCAACAGCAGTATCTGATCAAGTTAGTAAAAGAGTTTTATTTGATTTTTTTGTGTATCTTTCAAATAATTCTATTCTTAGATTATGATGATATCTTATATGATTGATACTCAAGGTTATTTAATAATCAATCGTGAAATAATATCTCAAGATATCAATGATTTTGAATATACACCTAAAAAAGAATATCCTGGTCATTTTCATGTATTTAATGAATCAAATGAATTTGAATTACTTAAACGTTTTTTTAATCATATTGTTGATGTTAAACCACATATATTAGTAACATATAATGGTGATTCATTTGATATGCCATTTGTTGAACAACGTGCACAATTTTATGGTTTAAATATGTATAATGAAATTGGATTTCGAAAAGATTCTCAAGATTGTTATCTATCACGTCCATGTATACATATGGATTGTATTAAATGGGTTAAACGTGATAGTTATTTACCTGTTGGTAGTCATGGTCTTAAAGCAGTAACAAAAGCTAAATTACGTTATAATCCAATTGAAATTGATCCAGAAGATATGTGTCGTTTAGCTGTTGAACAACCACAAACCTTATCAAATTATTCCGTATCAGATGCTGTAGCAACATATTATTTATATATGAAATATGTACATACATTTATTTTTGCACTTGGAACAATTATTCCAATGAGACCAGATGAAGTACTTCGAAAAGGTAAATCTCTAAATATATATAATCTAACACTAAATAAACGAAAGGTGTGGGTGTAGATAAATCAAGGGGAAAATGCGTACTTTTGCACTTCAAGTGAATTTGAGCTACTTTATGCTACTTTGCACTGCTTTATGCTACTTTAAGTTACTTTACGCTACTTTTAAGCTACTTTGAGTTAGTTTGAAGCGCTATGTACTGCTATTACATATTTTGAGCTATTGTTGTACCTTGCACTACTTTGTACTTGAAATTAATTCTACATACTTTGAACTACTTCGATCTACTTTGGGCTACTTTTTTACTTCGAACCACTTTTGTATTTTGAGGTACTTCCTGTCACTTCTACATATTGTAAACTACTTTGATACTTTGCAGTACTTTATGCTTTAAAGTACGCATTTTCCCCCTTGAAATAAATAATAAATCCCGACACACCTACCCACCCTCAAATAAAGTAGTTATTAACGTACTAAATATAAATTCTTGTTTTTAGGTTCTGGAACATTATGTGAAACATTATTAATGGTACAAGCTTTTATGGCCAATGTTATTTATCCAAATAAACATGAAGATGAACAGTATAAATATACAACTGACGGTCATTTACTTATTACTGAAACATATGTTGGTGCAAGTGTTGAAGCACTTGAATCCGGTGTATTTCGTAGTGATATACCATGTCGATTTAAAATTGTTCCGTATGTTTATTTATTATTTCCTATTGTTCATCTATATATAAAGAAATATATGTTTTAGTGAAACAATTCAATATTTAATTGATAATATCGATCGTACACTTCAACAATCCATTGAAATTGAAGAAAAATTATCTATTGATTTAATAGAAAATTTATCTGAAATAAAAGATGATATTCTTCAACGATTACAACATTTAAAAAATGTTCCTAATCGTCTTGAAAATCCAAATATCTATCATTTAGATGTTGGTGCTATGTATCCAAATATAATTTTAACAAATCGTTTACAACCATCAGCTATTGTTGATTCAACAATATGTGCACAATGTGATTTAAATCGTCCAAATGCACGTTGTCAACGTAAAATGGATTGGATATGGCGTGGAACATATGTTCCAGCAACACGTAATGAATTACAACGTATTCAATTACAACTTGAAAATGAACGTTTTTCATTTAATGGACAATCAATTGAGAAAAAAATGTTTATCGATGGATCAAAGAAAGGAACAAATACAGGTAAAATATTTATCTTTCAATTTTAAGATTTTTATTTTTCGTTTTTAGCTAATAATAATAATAATACTCCTACTAATAATACTTTATCATTTCATGAATTACCACAAGAAACTCAAATATCAATTGAACGTAAACGTTTAGCTGATTATTGTCGTAAAGCATATAAAAAAGTGAATCATACACGAGAAGAAACTCGAGAAACAACTGTATGTCAATGTGAAAACTCTTTTTATGTCGATACAGTTCGTGCATTTCGTGATCGACGTTATGAATATAAAGGTTTACATAAAAAATGGAAGAAAAATTTAGCTACGGCAGCTAAAAAAGATGATCTTAGTGAAGCTAAAAGATGTAATAATCTAATTGTTATTTATGTAAGTTAAATATTTACAAAAATTAGATATTTTGAATGTTTTTTTTTCATATTTAGGATTCATTACAACTTGCACATAAATGTATTCTTAATTCATTTTATGGTTATGTTATGAGAAGAGGTTAATAAAAATTACTTTCTAAATATGTGTAATATAATTTTTTGCTTTGTTTATTCTAGGTGCTCGATGGCATCGAATGGAAATGGGTGGTATTGTATGTACAACAGGTTCAACTATTATTAGACGTACTCGAGAACTTATTGAACAAATTGGACGACCTCTTGAACTTGATACAGTAATTTAATTATTCTTAAATAAGCAGGGTGAGGGTGTGGGCGTGGATATCGGTGTAGATAAATAATAAATCCCGGCACCACACACCCTCAAGATGATATACTAGCTGTAACGATTGAGATAGGAAGATGACTATAATTAAAAATCTTTTAAACTACTGATTTTATTATTTAGGATGGTATATGGTGTGTATTGCCAGCAACATTTCCTGAAAATTATGAATTAATAACGCGTGATGAATCACGTCCAAAAGTTGTTATATCTTATCCATGCAGTTTATTAAATTTACTCATTAAAGATCATTATACAAATGATCAATATCATGAATTAGTTGACAAAGAAAAACATTCATATGAAATTCGTTCGGAAAATTCAGTTTTTTTTGAAATCGATGGTCCTTATTTAGCAATGATATTACCAGCATCAAAAGAAGAAGGAAAACGTATAAAAAAACGTTATTGTGTTTTTAATATGGATGGTTCAATAGCTGAATTAAAAGGTTTTGAAGTTAAACGTAATGGTGAATTACAATTAATTAAAATCTTTCAAGCTAGCGTTTTTGAAGCATTTCTTAAAGGAACAACACTTGAAGAATGTTATGGTCATGTTGCTGCTATTGCTGATTATTGGCTTGATGTGTTATTTTCACGTGCTAAAGATATAACAGATAAAGAATTATTTGAATTAATTTCAGAAAGAAGAACTATGTCAAGAATGCTATCAGATTATGGAGAACAAAAATCAACATCAATTTCAACAGCTAAACGGTAAAATCAGTTTAGGATTCTATTCCTGCTATAATCTGAGCATATTCTCTTTCGTATACATTATCTTATATACTTCATATATCCAAAACTCTAAGATAAATCTCATCAATAATACGATTTGTTAGTTGTATCACTAGTGCTTACCTAATACAGTAATCGATAGGTTATTATTATCAACCAATTCTATTACTAATTAACTAATAACAGACAAATATATTCATCTATCTTATTGAACAAATTTCTTATCTTTGGAAATTTTATAAAAAGCTGATAGTTTCGAAAAATAGATGTTTTTCTGTATATTAATCTTATGTTATTACAGTTGGCGAATGTCCATTGTAGTTTCGATTGACGCTGAGAATATTTAATAGTTCGTTTGAGTAGATAAGATGATTTTTCTCAGAATTAAGATTATTATTAATTTTCAATTTCTTTAGACTTGCTGAATTTCTTGGTGAAGATGTTATTAAAGATAAAGGTCTCTGTTGTCGATTTGTTATTGCTAATGTTCCACGTGATGCACCTGTAACTGAACGTGCTATACCATTAGCTATTTTTCAATCTGAACAATCTATACGCAATCATTATTTACGTAAATGGTTACGTCTTTCATCTGTTGACAATCTTGATATACGTGAAATTCTTGATTGGAATTATTATATTGAACGTTTTAGTAGTTGTATACAAAAAATCATAACTATACCAGCTGCTTTACAAAATATTCGTAATCCAGTTGTACGTGTACCACATCCTGATTGGTTACATAAACGTTTAGTTGAAAAAAATAGTTTATATAAACAAAAACGTATAACTGATGTATTTAATTCAGTTGATAAACAAACTCATTCAGATAATACAGAACAACAATTATCAAATGATATTGAAGATATTGCTGGAAAATCTAAAACTTCAATGTCATCAATAAAAATAACAAAAAAACGTAAACGTGATGAATTAAATGAAAAAACCATTACACGACAATGGAGAATTGTTCTTGGTCCACCACCAACATTTGGTCAAACAACAAGTC
Source organism: Adineta steineri (assembly GCA_905250115.1). NCBI lineage: Eukaryota > Metazoa > Rotifera > Eurotatoria > Adinetida > Adinetidae > Adineta > Adineta steineri. The sequence goes on along the minus strand of CAJNOI010000073.1, from coordinate 329,366 downwards.
AACATATTAAATGGCTTAACTATCAAAAACGTAAATGGGAAATACAACGTGAACAAGCATCATCGAATAATTCTGATAATAATAATATACAATTATCAACGAAACCAAAATCAGCAACAAGTGGTAAAATTGATACATATATTCGTCGTGCAGCTGAACATTTACATACACGTCCATGGCAAATAATATCTTATGAATTAACTGATCAACCTGGTTTATTTAAAGCCTGGTGTTTAGTTGAACATGAATTAGTTCAAATAAAAATCAAAGTACCAAGAATATTTTATGTTAATTATCGTACATCAATTGAAAATATTTCAAATCAAACTCAACGATCAGCTGGTTATGAACGTGCTATACAAAATTGTTCACATAAAGTTAATCGTTTATTACCACGTTGTTCACAAGCTTATTATCTATATGAATATCGTTTAGATGAAAATCATTTTCGTGATTATTATACAGATATAATGACTGATTTAAGTAATCCAGATATTGAAGGTGTTTATGAAATGAATGTTCCATTAGATTTTCGTCTTCTTCTTACACTTGGTTGTATATGTTCATTACGTAAAGAACATTATCGAACAAATATGCTTTCAAATTTATATGAATTTGATGAATTAGAATTTTTATCATTATCAGAACAAACATATTTACAAGCAGGTTCATTACAATGTATTTATTTATATATACATCAAGATAATGGAAAATTATTTATTGCTTTATTTATACCAAATAATTGTCGAGTATTTATTGGCATACTAGATGATATAAGAGAAAATCGTATGCCAAATTTAAATAAATTATTAAAAAATGAATGTGAAAAACGACTTCAACGAGGTATTGATACAAATTTATTACCAATTAATGAACATCAATTTGAAGTTAAAGTTGATACAGATATACAAAGTATTTGGAAAAGATTCAATAAAATTATTGCAAGTTGTAAGTATAAGTTTATTAAAACCATCTTGAGGGTGTGAGTCTAGATGTAGAGACGATATCATACCCATTCACCCATATCCTTTCATTTTGATTTATTTATTCTTTCATTTTAGTACGTGAAAGTGATATGGCAACTCGTTCTTTACCAATTTATTTGGCTATTCAATCAAATATTCCTGTGCTTGACCTTCAAACATCGATGTTATCATCATTAGCTGATTATCCAAAAGTAACATTATCAATAAAAGATAAACCTAATCTATATAATCAACTTGATTGGCAACGAACAGCAGCTCGTCATGCATTACAACATTATGCAAATGCAAATATAATTCTTGTTAATATGCTTGAACAATGTCGATATTTACATATTCCATTAGGAAATTTTCCAGATGATCCATGTTTATTTGCATGTGATCTATTTTATGCTCGACATTTAGTTAAACATAATCATTTATTATGGTGTTCATTGACAGATCAACCTGATTTAGGTGGAAAAGAACAAGATGATTATCGAATGTTATTAACAGCTGATGTTAATGATGGTAATGTAAATTCAAATGATGAAAATATATTTAAAAATGATAATGAAGAAATTCATACAAATAGACAAAATCATCCATTTGAAATTAATCATGCAGGATTTTATCCAATATCATGTATTGAATTTGAACTTGTTGGTTTAGCAATATGTGCTGTATTGAATTTTCAAAAAATTCACGAAGCTGAAGGATCAAACTTTGATCTTGGTAAGTACTAAAAATACACTATTAATCATCAGAAAAGTCTGATTGTAGTAATGAAAAGATGAAATCAAGTCATCACCATAAGATAAACGAATTTATAAGATCGTAGAAAGGAAAACAAAGACTATTTATCGGACTGAATACGATCTAGACAAGTTAACCTTATTTGAATTAGCTTTTCATGTTATCTCAATATAAATCGTTTTTCTTTTATTTCTAAGGCTTTGGTACAACTGTTCAAAATCCATTAGGTGGTCCTGGCGTAGTTCCATCCATAAATAATACATCCGTGACAGCATATGATGAAACATCTCAATGTTTACCAGCATTACGTCTTCTTCGACAAATGGCTCAAATATGGTTGCAAGATGTACATTCATATACAAATATATTTGCTGATATGCAATTGAATCATTTCTATCGTTGGTTACAATCAACGAAAAGTCTTCTTTATGAACCAGCACTTAAACGAACTATTCAAGTTTTTATGAGAAAATTACTGTAAATAATTCTATTCGATTATTTTTTTTTTTGATAAAGATATAATTCATTTTCCTTTCGTTTTAGTGTACAACTACTTGTTGAATTACAACGTATTGGTAGTACAACAATATATGGAAATTTAAATAAAATTATTTTAGCAACTAAACGTTGGTCACTTGTTGATACACGTTTATATATTAAAGTTATTCTTGAACATCTTCAATTAAAAGATTTAACATCAACTATATGTTTAGAATTAAAATCTATTTATCATTGTTTATGGTGGTTTGATGATAAAAATTATTGTGGATTTCGAATATGGTCAAATGCAAAAGGACAAATTGATGATAATATTGATAATGATGATGAAGAAGAAACGATTTTTGATTGGAATATGATTGTTTACTTACCAAGAGTTGTACAAGATTATTTCGAAACTATTATGTAAGTAATTGAAAATTATTGATCTTTACAAAGAAATATTTCATTTTTATTTAAGGATTGGATTTGCTCGTTCAATTTATGATCGTCTTCGTGATGAATATAAAGATGCAACATCAATAACACAAACAAATTTACCTACAAAAGTTCTTGAATATTGTCGTGGTCTATTTACAGATGAACTTTATCAACAATTAATGTCTGTTACAAATCAAATTGAAAGAAAATTAACAAAAAGTGATTTTGATTCAACATTACCAACACCATTATCAAGTACAAGTCCAGCACTTGAATTTGTTAAATCTGTGTGTTGTCTTCTATTTCTATTACATGATATGCATGATGATGTTATGAATCTTCGACGAGATTTACTCAAATTACTTAAACTTAGCGAGTAAGATTTTCTTTATTTCATTATTGAGGGTGAGGGTACGATATGACACCCACATCCGCACCTTCTGAACATATATTAAAATATTGTTTTGTTCTTCTATTAAGATATTCTCAAATAACAACAACAAATCTTTCATCATTAACATCATTTATTATTCCACAACTTGTTTGTTCAAATTGTAATCATTATCGTGATATAGATTTATATCGTGAAATAAATTCAACAACAGATAAAGATTCTGATGATGAACAACATCGAGAATATCAATATACATGTAATCAATGTCATACGACATATGATCAAACAGTTATTGAACAATATTTATTAAATCATTTACAAACACTTCTATTAGAAAATGTTCTTCAAGATGCTATTTGTAATAAATGTCATTTTGTTCGAAATGTTTATTATAAAGTTTATTGTGATTGTGGACAATTATATCAAAATTTACATACAACAAAACTTTTATATGATACATGTATTATATTATCACAAATTGCATCTAAACATCAAATGACAACTCTTCTACAACAAATACAATTTCTTAAACGACTTAATCATTGGAATGATTGATTTATATGATGTTTATTATTTTTTTTCTTCTTCTTCTTTTCTTTCACTGTGATCCTTTGAAAAATAAATATGTTATGTAGATCTATTTTTTTTTGTGTATAATAAATATAAGAATGATGAAAATAAGTTGATATGAAATCATAGTTATAAATTTTTTACTAAAAAAAGTTATTGGTTATATAATAAGAATGTTGTGAATATTAGTTAGTGTGAGCAGTAACTAAAACAATGATTAGAGATAAAAGATGTCATCATAAATACACTAAATATTTATGAAAAATTCAAATAAACTGATCACTCTTCAAAATTAAAAGCATGTTTGAAAATGTTTTTATCCGATGGATATCTCAAACTGTCGGCTATAAAATTTCTACAGAACGTTTCTTTGATACAACACAACATTCACACATCTATTTTGGCTATAATTTTCAGAAGTTTCAGAGAAGGTAGAGGCATATCTTCCACCGACGACATGTTCTAATAATATCATTCATTCCAATTTCAACCTATACTGATAAACAAATGATTAATTCAACGACTATAAACAAGTTGCCATAATTATAATGTTTATTCTTATTTCATGAGCAAATTAGTTTAGCAGTATCAAAATAGCTATAAAATTGTATTGGTTTCTTTTTTATTACTTGTTTCATTAGTTTTAATTTGTTTTTCCACTTTTCAGTTATTTCTGTGATGTTTTATAATAAAATATCGAAGAAAATCTAAATATAGCTGATCTATATCAATGATAAAAGTAAAGCATAAGAATTTTTCCTATTTTTTGAATAGAAAGAATCACAACACGAATAAATAAAATCATAATATAATTTTATCGAATGTATACGTATTTTACTACAAAAGCTCAAAATGCTAACCTCTATTCACACTCTTTTCCTGATACAAATCCTTAACGTTTCACTCTCATCCAGAGAACTTCATATTCTCATCTACTCCTGATCTATTCTAAACAAGATTGAAATTTTCAATTTCTCTCAATAATCTTCTGTACGTAAAATAATCCTTAACATTTATTTTTCTATTTTTTACAGACAAGCAAATTAACTGCTTTTAAATGATCAGTCATTTATCATCAATGAAAATATTATGCTAAACAAGTAAAATACGCAGTTACTTTAATATTTAACATAGACCTTCAACTTGTGAGGCAAGAAAAACAGAAAACAATCTATACTAACTATCTTTTATATTTCTACATGAAATCAGTCATACATATTTTTTTATTGCTATCTGTACATGTAAGATAATGACTTTTATTTACGTAGGTTTTTGAGAAGCCTTGTGTTACAGTCATATCTTCATATGCCTTCACACATTCTTCCACGTCATATCTGATTTTTCGTTATTCGCATTCTTTGTTGCTTTTGCTTTCTTTTTTCTGTTTTCGTTATTGATTCAAATAAAACACAACGTGAAGAGAAGCTGCTCTCATACATTGATATGGTTATTATAAACTGGAACATATGATTACTTCGATATTTAACAGTAGTTTTATATTTATTATAGCAGAACGATACAATACAACTAATTTTTAGTTCCCCAAGACTACACTATAAGATAAAAAAAATACAAATTCACCTTAAAAAATGAATTCATCCACTTTTTCCAATATTTTTTAGATTCAAAGCTGAATTATATATTACAGTTCATCTCAGAAATCAATTCAATTATTTATGCACCAATATCATAGTCAATTTATTTCTAAAAGAATTGTTTCAGAAACGATTGCTGTCAATCCTTCGATTATTTATAAACATAAATTTCGACTTTAATAAGATCAATGATCAAAAATTTCCGGCGAAGTATTTTACAGTTTTTCTCCTTCTCACATACCTTCGCGATGATATCGTCAATAAGTATTGTATTTTTATACAGTATCAGAAGAATTATCAATTGATTACACATAGAATCGATCACTCTGACTTTCGTTCTATAAAACAACGTGAATTTAATGTCAAACATTCTCTTTCTTGTAATATGAAGAAAAAAATAAAACACTGTAAACATTATATTTACTGACCATGGCAATAGTATGTATAAGATTTCCATAAATAATCAAATAATTGAATTTTTCTTTTTGTTAGAAATATTATTATAATAAAATGCTGATTGTCTTTCGGCAAAACACTCATGATTCAATTCGAGTTGGTGTATTTTTATTTTTGTGTGCTGAATACATAATTGTAATGCTAATTAGATCGCTTCTTTATTTACTTTATATAGGTTCAGGGTTTAGTACACTTTGCCGACATTTAAAGTTGAAGTAAAAAATATTAAGATTTATTGAGAGTACGGCGTCAAAAAATCTTTTCCAAATTCGGCTGTGTTATGGTTTAATTCATTGAGGGTGTAGATTTGAATGTGACACTATGTTATTTAATTCACTAGAACACCCACACCCACGATAAAGAATAAAAATAGCAGGTAAAGTGAGTATCCTGAGATTATCAAATGCATGATGTTTCTTTTCTATTGTTTAGACCCTACTGGGATTTGCGAAAGATGAGCTTGATCAAGGAGCAAAGACAGAAGATGCTCAACGTGATTATCAGAAATCTGTTACAACAAATAAAACACCAGAAGTTCAAAAATAGTACGCAGATAAAATGGTATGGGAAGAAAAAAAGTCCCATATTTGTGCATGCGCAACAAAGGATGCTGCGAACAAACACAATGAGCAAAAAAAAATTAACATATTTTATTCTATAAAAAGGACAGTAACTTCACCATTTTTCGCTGTTTCGTGATAACTTTCGTTGTTTCTTTTTGTCTAATGTTGTTTTGAAAGTATAAGAGATTTTTATAATTCATGCATTTAACTAATAAATAAAAAAATACTGGATAATCAACAGAATAATATGGTCATAAAATAAACGAAAAATGATAAATAAAACTTGAGTTACCAATAATATTCCCTTTCCTGAAAGAAAGGGTTATATCACGTTTAAATTATGGGCCTAAAATTGCTTAAAGTTTATCTGTCATTCTGTCTGTCTGTCCAAACCAATCAGATTGCGGCAAAGTTTTTAAGCCATACTTTTGTTTGGTTTTAAGTCCAAATAACCTCACCCCAGTTTTTTTTGGGTCGAGGAATTGGAATTAGATGTTAGATTTTTAAGAATTTTTTTATTTCAATTTTTTACTCAAAGGACCACTTTTTGCCGGAAAAAATGTTTTTTAACAAAGTTTGATCAAACATAATTGGGGTTGGAGAATCAGAATTTGAGGTCAGATTTTGGAAATATTTTTACCCCTCATTTTTCTACTCAAAGAATAGGTTTTTTACGAGAAAATTTTGGGGTGTAGTGAGTGTGAGTATCCACTTGTTAAACATGTGTTTAAAAACTATCTCTGGCAGATTCAGAAAAATCGGGTTCAAACGGGATCAGGACGAGTACCACTTTTAATACGCGAGAACGAAATCGAGATAAAGAAACCCTATCCCGCCGGACCCTAATTGATAATTATAGTCGGATTTTTTGGTAAAATTTAAATAAAAAGTTAAAAAAGGGAACAGCTATTGGAAATTCTGCTATTAGGTCGGCGTAGATACCAACTGTAGAATAACATTCAAAATAAAAGAAGATCTTTTCTATAGCATAATGTAATGTAGTTTATTCATAACAGCTTACAACATAGTTCTCCTTTGCTTAGTTGCATCTTGAGAATCATAGTATCAAATACTCAGTATTTTTCTAAGAGAAATCCACACAAAATGCTCTTCTTCACTTCAATGCTGAACTAATAGTGGAGGAAACAGTAGGATTAATCACGGAAACGGCTAGCTGTGAGTGGTCGACCGAAGGGAGGCCAACGAACGACTAGATGTTGGTTTGAAAGGTTTATTCTAAGTGTAATAAGTGAGATTTGATGTTTAATGAAAAATTGCTGGGTGATTCGGTTCTTGAGCTAATAATAAATCTTTACTACATATTTGACGTAACAAGACCTATTCAGTAAAGAACTTGTGAATGCAAACATGGCGTTGTTTGCTTGTTGTGGCGTGAGCTAGGATACATATGCAGTTGTACGACTCTAAAAAATTTAGGAGCTGTCCGGGATGATTTCATTTTAAATGAATATCTTTCTGTCGAATAATGATATTTCGAGGTGATCCCAAACATATCCCAGTTTGGTTGTGTTATTAAACTTGCTGGATACACTTTGGAAAGAGGATCAATTGTTTTCATAACATCAATTTTCCTGATGATTCGGAAATATTAAGGTTACTTTGCTCAGATTATTTTGTAAAGTGTAAGAATTCTCGAATATGCAGCATCACAACTCCTTAATCTCTTCGAATTAGGTCAGTTTTTCAACAATTGAGATATACGGCTGTGACTGATCGTTTATTTCTCAAATTAAAAATGAACCATGTTCGATTAAGGTTTTATGGTTGGTAGAACCTGTCCAGGTTCCATTTATTGACATGTATTCAAAATCAAGATTAATTTAATGATAAACATAGAAAATTTTCTTTCAGAAAGGGGTCAGCGAATCCATCGGATGAGCGTTACTTGTGAGTAGTTCTTTATGATGAAAAAAATCAATTCAACTATGAATTAGATTTTTAATGTTCTTAATGTAGTTTATTTTGATCAAAGGTTTTGAATTATGGTCGACCGAATATTTTGTATTTCAATTCACCGAGTCTCCTAACTATTCCGTAAAAAGCATCTGCCAAGTAAGTTTAGAAGGTTTCTCCTGTTCCGTGAATAAATCTGCTCACGTGGATTTATCGCTTTATATTACCACTTATTCATTGTGAAGTATACTGCTTCAGCAAGAAGTTTTTTTTCCTTTCTTCTTTTCTGTTTGTTGAGCCGTTCTCTCAATTTTTTTCTATATTTCTACATGTTTTTTGTTTGTCGTTGTGATATAATATCTTCATAGTAGCTATTATAAAGCTGAATCTGTATTTTTTAACGATTTTTCCTCTTCAATTATAATGTAACATCTTCAAAATACTTATTATAACACTACATCACCATATCCAAACAAGTCTGATAAAAAAGGAAAAAATTCGAACGACCTCTACTTACAATATTTATTGTTTATGATATAAGTATTTTTATCCTTTTTTTTGTTTATTTTCGTTTTTCCTCTTCTGTTTAATACAAAATAAAATTTAAAAAAATTATTATATTCTTTATTGAATAATAACTTTATGTATATCTATTTATTCAAATTATTTTTGTTGACTTGCAAAAGTGAAGAAAATGTTATTTTTTGAGCTTGTAGAGTTTTCACAATTCTTCGTCTTCATAAATTGTGAGTTTCCTAGGTGGTTAAATTTTTGGGAGTATTATGGATGCCCTCTGTTCTATGAATTTCGAATGTAGAGTTTATGTATTCTGCGTTTGTGATTTCTTATAATTGTAATATGGAGGAATGGTTCAATAATTATCTCACAAGCTTAGATCTTATGGATTCAAAAGATCAGTGAACAAAAGAAAACATATTGCAATGATATAAAATATATTCAAAACTTTAAGAGTATTTGCATTGATTTTGCTAAACAAAATGTATAAAGAAAGTAAAGACGTCATAAATATTATTGTTAATTTTCCAAATGGGCATAGTGACGATGCATTTTTTTTCCAAGAATAACGCAAATTTTTTACCATCCTTTTTTGTAATACAGTTTTCATTGACGATATAATTTTCATTATTCTGATTATAACAGACAAACATCATTGCGCAGCATATTTTTTTCTAATGATTCTTTGTAAAGAAAATCAAATTATCTTGAGATGGTTTTTGTGTTGTGCACACATTTTATATTATAGCAACGTAGAACAGAAAAAAGAAAGAATAGGCACCATGCTGTTGGACGGAATATATTTCATTTGAAGATAAACAATTATTAAAGTTACTTTTGAATGCTGAAAAGTAGTTTCACTTAATTGATTTATTTTATAAAACTTTTCTTATGTTGACATATGGAATTAAATCTAATATAAAGTAGTCTCATATTATAAATAAGTAAACTGATTTTTTTCACATAAAATACGATCGTCAGATATATGTATTTTAGTCCTCCGCCTGCACAGTAACTATCGAAAACAATCATCTTGCTAAATGTAATTTTTTTTAAAGTGAAGCTCTGCTACACAACCCTAGCAAAAAAATTCATGACTAGTTTTCCATCATACTGATGAAATAAAAAAAATATCTACGATGTGCGGAAAGAAAGATATAATGGTAATATGGAGGAATGGTTCCAGAATTATCTCACTAGTTTAGATCTTACGGATTCATAAACTCATGAACAATATATTCAAAACTCTAAAGAGTATTTGCATTTACTTTGTTAAATAAAATGTATAGAAAAAAGTAAAGACTTTATAAACATTATTGTTAATTTTTCTAACGGCATAGTAACGGTGTTTTTTTTTCTAACATCAGCAGATATTTGTTGCCATCCTTTTTTGTAATACACAGTTTTCTTTGACGATGCAGTTTAAATTATTCTGATTATAACAGACGAACAACGTTGCACAAAAGTTTCTTTCTAACGTTTCTTTATAAAGAAAACCAAACTATCTTAAAATAACTTTTGTGCTATGCACATATTTTATATTATAGCAACGTAAAATTGATAAAAAAGAACAGACATCATTCTATTGGACGAGACATATTTTATTTGACGAGGAATGTCTGATTATTTTTAAAGATGAAGAATTATTGAAGTTACTTTAGAGTACTGAAAAATAGTTTCACTTAGTTGATTTGTTTGATAAAATGTTTCTTATGTTGATATATGGAATTAAATTTAAAATACAGTGGTCTCATATTATGAATAGATAAAGTGATCATTGTTTCCACATAGAACAAGATTTTAAGATATACGTATTTTTGTTTTCCGTCTGCACATAAACTACGCAAAAAATCATCATACTAGACGCATGACTTGTTCAAAGTTAACCTCGACTACACAATTCTGACAAAAAAATGCAAACGTTTTTTTCCATCATTCTGCTGAAATAAAAAAATATCTATGATGTTGGCAAAAAAGAGAAAAAAGAAAAAGAGAGAGAAACTGAAAGGTATTTAATGCTATGTCTTCACAATACATTTCATTTACAGTTAAATTTATTTCTTTATTAACATTCTTGTTGGTTATGATGTGGAGAAGGAATCTTTTATTTCTTCTGTTTCTTTTCTTTACACAATCAGACACCCAAGATATAAGATCATTTCATTTATCTGAAATGGATGGCTGGCAATTCCAATGTTCTAACACAACTTGCTTACCATTTGCCACTTTCAGTGTGTCGAGCATTGACAACTGTGAAATGGCGTGTTTAGCTGAAGTCCATTGTAAAGCATTTAGTTTTCATAAATCATCCTCTAATTGTGAATTATTTGCTGATATAACAAACCAAAATGGCAATCTGGTGATCAACACGGACACTGTTACTATGATTGTTATGGATGGAACACGAATTCCACTTGGTAAGTGTAACCACGGTTATTTAGGAAAAAAAATATTAAAGAGAAAAAACTCTTTTTCTTTTTTACATTGATCGAACAAAACGATTCATAAAATCTCCTACTAGCTGTATATTACGTATCACGAGCAGTATATTCATAGAGTTACTTATAGAATAGTACAAACGATATTATAATCACAAAAAACTCAATAGACTACCTCTTTATAGCCTGACCTAGTCCTATCTCTTAGGAATCGATCAACTAGCTCAAGCTTCAAAATGAGTTCATGCCGGAAATGAATTACAAAGTAATTCAAAACTTTCATACATTGTTTGCGATTGAGGAAGAATGTAGATATTTTTAGTTAAATAATTTTCTTTCTAATTAATATATTTATTATTTAAAAATTAAAATCTGATGTTGCGAACAACTATGTTATTCTTCAACAGAAGTGATGATACATTTTTAAGACAGATATCTTGTTTATTTTATTTATATACGTTTCTTTTCTTTTTATTTAATAGTGGTACGACCGATATGTACTTCACCTTATCGTACCAGACTATTACCATCTTGTCCGTACCACTATTAAATGAAAAGAAAAGGAACGTATATAAATAAGATAAATAAGATATCTATCTTTAAAATGCACCATCACTTCTGACGAAGAATAACATTGCTGTTCGAAACGTCAGATTTTAATTTTAGATAATAAATATACTAATCAGGAAGAGAATAATTTAAGTAAAAACTGTCATACATTGTATATATGATATGTGTATATTATGTATAAACCTATTTTACATATATATAGATGTGTATGTACATATATATTTACGTAGTTAGTACTAGAACTTAGTAAGTAGTAGGGTCTAGTAGTGACTACCATGACCAGTAGCTCTGCTCTCAGCCACATCGAGATGAAACACCCTGGAGAATACAAGAGATTCATCCACAAGCTCACTTCCACATCCTGGTAGTGCCTGGCACCATCTAGTTTCCCTACTGTATCTGGTATCCCTATTGTCTCTAGTATCCCTGTCAACAGCAACATCACCAGCAGCAGCAACATCACCAGCAGCAATAACAACTCCAACATCAGCAACATCACCAGCAGTAACAATAACTCCAACAGCAGCAACAACACCACCAGCCACAACAACACCAGCAGCAACAACAATAGCAGCAGCAACATCATCAGTAGCAGGAACAACACCACCAGCAGCAGCAGCAACATCAAAAGCAGCAGCAGCAACAACACCAGCAGCGGCAATATCACCGGCAACATCACCAGCAGCAGGAACAACACCAACGGCAGCAACAACAACACCAGCAGCAGCGGCAACATCACCGGCAACAGCACTAGCAACAACACCAGCGGCAGCAACAACTCCAGCAGCAACATCAGAAGCAGCAGCAGCAACAGCAACAACACCAGCAGCACTAACATCATCCACGTCGTCAACAACATCAACCACTTCATCATCGACATCATCTACTTCATCATCAACATCAACATCAACATCAACATCATCATCCACAACATCAACAACAACAGCTGGTCAGTAATATGCTAGATAATGTATTGTACTTTTTTGTGGCTTTCAGACCGAGGATTACTTCCACTAACCAAAAAACGTTTGAGATTTTACTGTTCAAATGTTTATCACTTCGATGAACAAATAATAATCGTGTAGAGATTCGCTCAGTTGTCTCTTGTAAGAGTGTTATTTTTTGACTTAACAATTTGTAGTCATCATGCTGATGCTAGAGACGTTCACTGCAAGAGCCGACATTTAAAAAAACTGACGTTGACTCGGACATGTCACCGATGATTACTTTTTTAGAAAAAAATGTCAATAGTAAAATAGCACTAGAGTATAGTAGCATAACGAGGATTTTATCAGCAAGAACTAAGCCTCATTGTTGTTGCCTTTCCTTCGGTTGCTCGTAGCCGATCCGTATTTAGTCTTCTCCACCTGTGGCCTTCATTTTTTCTCTCGAAATGGCTTTCGGTCAATCAGTAGGGGCGGCAAGGAGTCTATTGTATGCTGTACTTATAAACCGGGCTAAGTACTAAAAGTTTTATTGATTGTGACTTGGGTTCTTCCATAATCATCATTGGTGGAGACCTGTTTTGCGTGTATAAAGTCACGAGAGAACAGTAGTTGAATCTGAGAAGTACCTTCATTTGAAGATTAAGTATTAGAGAACACAACTTACAATAAATAAAACGTATAATGCTTAGTTTGGTTTAATGGTACAACACTATTAGACTCTGATATAACTCCGCTTTTAACTCCGTGCATACTTATGCCAAACATTCAAAAACGGACCAGCAATAATGTAAGTAGATAACTTATTTATGTGGAGCTGTTCTCAGCAAGAACGAGAATAGGGTGTGGGTGCACAGATCACTGTAAAATACTCGGAAAGTAGAATTTAGAATTTTGTAGAAATATTGTTGGTTTATGTAACACAGAATCAGCATATTGTTTATAAAATTTCATATCATAATGCATTTGTAAAAAAGGAATGATATATATGTTGAAATGAAATTCTGAACAAATGTACGGCATTCTGAGTTCTGCTTGGAAAGTATTCCGAGTCCTCTTAGTCGAGGGTATCATGAGTCTTTATTAAAGGGAGCGCAAGTTTTAAGTGGAGTGAGATGACTTCGTTGATTTTTCAGATTTACGAGAAGGTTTCACATAGAGATGGACAGAATGACTGACAACTGACTTTAGTTATGGTCTAGAATATCTGAAATTGCCCAAAATCCAGTCACATGATCTTTTCGAATAAATTATGTTCAGTTAAGTTAAACTCTCAAAGATTGAATAAAATACGACGAGTGAATACTGTCTACATGGCAGTACAGATGTGAGAACAAACCTTTTGTATTTAATAGGCTGCAGTATGTTTCTGAATCAAACTACTTACTCAGTTGGCAATACTCCATTTTCAGTAGCAGTCGTCGATGTGAATAGCGACAGTAAACCCGATCTTGTTGTTGCAAACGGTGGCTCGAGCAACATCGGCGTTCTTCTCAACACAGGCAACGGCACCTTTAAAGCTCAAACTACTTACGCAGTTGGTACTAACCCATGGTCAGTAGCAGTCGCCGATGTGAATAGCGACAATAAACCCGATCTTGTTGTTGCAAACAAGGGTTCGGCCACCGTCGGTGTTCTTCTCAACACAGGCAATGGCACCTTTAAAGCTCAAACTACTTACGCAGTTGGTAGTAGTCCATATTCAGTAGCAATCGTCGATGTGAATAGCGACAATAAGCCCGATATTGTTGTTGCAAACTATGATTCAGCCACCGTCGGTGTTCTTCTCAACACAGGCAATGGCACCTTTAAAGTTCAAACTACTTACGCAGTTGGCAATACTCCATTTTCAGTAGCAATCGTCGATGTGAATAGCGACAATAAACCTGATATTACTGTGGTAAACAGTGATCCGAATACCGTCGGCGTTCTTCTCAACACAGGCAATGGCATTTTTAATGCTCAAACTACTTACGCAGTTGGTACTAACCCACGGTCAGTAGCAGTCGTCGATGTGAATAGCGACAATAAGCCCGATCTTGTTGTTGCAAACGCTGGTTCGAGCAACATCGGCGTTCTTCTCAACACAGGCAATGGCACCTTTAATGCTCAAATTACTTACGCAGTTGGTAGTAGTCCATATTCAGTAGCAGTCGTCGATGTGAATAGCGATAATAAACCCGATATTGTTGTTGCAAACGAGGGTTCGGTCACCGTCGGTGTTCTTCTCAACACAGGCAATGGCACCTTTAATGCTCAAATTACTTACGCAGTTGGTAATGGCCCATATTCAGTAGCAGTCGTCGATGTGAATAGCGACAATAAACCCGATATTGTTGTTGCAAACTATAGTTCGAACACCACCAGTGTTCTCTTACATTGCTGATGCTTATCGACGACTAACCTTTACCTATCCATTAACACTTTACTAGACTACTAGTTACATTACTCTTATAAAACATTACACAGTACAAACTAACATTTATCGTTACTCTATATTAAGAATTTCAACAAGACTTTGTGAACAAGGTCGTCACCTCTTCTGCTTTTTTGTCTGTCGTTCATGCTTTTTCAATTTTTTTCTGCTTCTTAAAATATTATCTGCTTGTCATTTTTAACTCAATTTCAGTTTTAATATATCATTATTGCACACATATCCGACGAATTCTTAGTGATGTATAATGAAATTAATAAGATGGCGATCTCGGATTTTCAGCGGTTAATAAAAACGGTCAATATATACCCCACTTACAGAGACCGTTCTTTACCAATATCTTTCTTTCTGAAATATTTTCTAATCATCATCCAAATCTTCCAAATCATTGTACATAATCTTCTGTGTATTGATCGTTGTGGGTTAAGAATATAATACGCTATAATATTTGTACTTATCAGAAACAAATGACTGATGCTAATGATAACCATATTGATAATGACGAAGATAATGAAGCATCGGTAATAATCGAGTCACAAATATAATTCAGTGATAGTTTGTAGAAACCGGCTTTAAAATCTAGAGAAATCCATTTGAAACTATCTGCAAATCCGCAGAAATTTGTCGTTACATTTTCAACAACTCAAGGGAGGTAATTTCCACCACTAGCACTGCACTTCCCTTCAATATTTAGAATACGGGTTAAAACTCTTTAAAGACAAAACTTTAACAGCTCAATTAAAGTCCAAATTTCCTAAGAAGAGCTGGGCTCCCCCGGTGATTCCGTCACTACAAACGAATGAAAAAAACTGGTAAAAGAGAACTGTTTTGTACATCATTTTCTACAATATTCGTCATAGAAGTGACCGAAAATGAAGAGAAACATAAGTATATAGTAGAAGAAACGCACGGTAGATAAATTTTATCTACTCTTTTTATAATAAAAAAAATGCGGTACAAGGTTCTATATTGTGTTTTTCACATTTCAGAATAATTAAAAAAGAAAAAAAAAGCGAAAGTTAGGATCTGTTTTCTTCTAGCAAATGTTTTACAGCTGATGATCGATAATGAATCAGCTAGATAAATTAGTATCACTTGTACTTTGAAAATATATAAATTCGACCCCATTTTAGGATAACTGTGACAGCTTTAAAATCGTGCTTTCTATACCGAGGTGAAAATATTTATTAAAGATATTAACAGATTTTTTTTTGTGATCTTTAACGAGTATTATTAGATATGATAATCGATTATGAAATTTCTGATATGTTTATTATAGGTTAGAATGTACTGTATACAACTATAAAAATCATCTATTTTATTGTATGTCATTTTTGAAGCACGTGTAATTGCGATAAAAACATCAGAATCGTGACTCATGTATGTCGTCTGACGACACTCTTCTTACTGAAATTTTGTTTTTCCTCTTTTAACATGGTATAAAATTAATTTTGTATACTGAGGTTTAATTCATTTCTAACGTTATAAAAATATAATTTGGTATTAATGGTTAAAGCTGAAGATATTACTATTGAATTAATTTCATTTGGTCATTCATTTGGTGTTTCACAAAATATTGCTTTATTGTATTCAATGCGTCATTTCCCAACAACTCAGTGGCGGCGGAGCGTGGAGGCTCAAGAGGCTTAAGCCTCACTTGGATTTCAGTCGTGGAGGCTCAGCCTCACTTATTTTCGGATTGAATATTATCTTTTATTATTAAAATTTGTTATGTGCGGCATCTAACATAACTAGATATATATTCTGACATATCTTATATCTACCTTTTAATGCGGTTCACCTATTTTTTATATGTTTTTCTTTCGTCTATTCTTTTACCGCATAGATATCACATACAGCTTACATATATATATATATATATATATATATATCCTGTATGTTTCTTTTCTTTTACTTGGATATTTCCCCTGTCTATATGATACTCAAGTATTTTTCCTCTTTTCTTACATTTTTTCTTGTCCGCATGATTAATTTTTCCTCATTTCGTCTATATATGTTTTATTCCCAGAACATTTGTTTTTTTCAAGCGCATATACACATACACATACACATACACGTATATATATATATTATTGTGGGAATAAAGAAGTAGCTCAGTAGTGATCGGATTGATTTATATCCTCTTCACATCGTATTTAATGGCTGAAAAACGTCCAAGAATTCATCCATTTTTCTTTTTGACACACATATACAAAGAAAAGTCTCTGTTCAACTTTCGCGTCGAAGAACGAACAGAGAAAGTTATTTTTTGGTACGTTCTGATTCGTTTTATTTTCACGATGACCGTTGTAGTTTTTATTGAGGTCTAATAAAAAGAAGACTTATATTTTGCTTCATATTTTGATAAAAGTTCACAGTAGAAAAAAATATTGTGAGCCTCACTTAGGTTAATGACGCTCCGCCGCCCCTGCAACAACTAATAGTGAAAACTATCAACAATACGATGGACGACATAAACGAATACAAAATGAATTATTAAATTTAGTTGAATATAAAGATATAATTAAAATGATTACAGAACAACTATCAATTTTAATCCATAATCAAAAGAAAAATTCAATAAAACTAGCAGCTGGATATGAACAAGGTCAACATCGATCAGTAGCTGTTATTGAACGACTGGTTGAATTGTTAAAAGTAAGTTATAATGTGGAAGTAGATCATCGAGATTTACAAAGAACAAGATATGACGAGAAGAAACAAAAAGAAAGAACATAAAATAGAGACAAAAAATATACTAATTATGATGAAAATAATTAAATAGATTTTTGATGTAGTGTTTTAGCTGTAATATTATTATGAGAACTTTTTTTTATGACGATATATAAGCTTTTGAAATAAAAACTGATCTAATTTAATAATACAACCACACCCACCCTCAAGATGGTTTTGATAATTCTAAAAGACGAAAAGTTCATAATGCTTTCATTTATTTCTTAATTTCCAAAAATCATATGAACAAAATTTATCCTTTTTTCTTTATATTTTTATTAATTAATCCATAAATCCCTAGTCATAGAGCTTTTCGACTAAGGCTGCAAGGCCTTGATTAACAGCTTCTTGTGCAAATAAAGGAATATCTTCTAATCGACCATCATGAATTAATTGAAAAATATTTCGAAAATGTGCTAGATCACCTGATGACATAAATGTTTTTTCAGCAAAACTATGAATACTTTTCGACACTAAAAAATAATAACTATCTTTTATTAGCAAAAATAAAAAAAAATCTTACCAGAAAATGCTGATGATAATGTATCAAACCAAAATATTTTATTTTCATCAATACTTTTCGAAAGTTTTTCGCCAAACAGAAATGTATATGCAGCATGAAGAAAATTTTCAATATTTTCCTTTGCTAGACGTTTAGCTGCAATACATGTTTCTTCATTTTCATCAAGACTATCGGGACAATCACCTGGATGATCATCACAAATAAATTGGAGAGCAATACATTGTTGACTTTGAGGACATTGAAATGGTTTCGATGGATCAATACATCCTAAATAAAAATAAACAATAGATTCAAGAAGAATATAATAGTAATAATATTTAACCTTTAAATGGAATAACGGGATGTAGAACATTGAATAATGATGATGTAGCACGATTTCTATTTGAACCAATCACTCGTTTATGATCAAACCATCATTTTAATAAATTATTAGAATTAGTTAACCAATGTGATTGAAAACCTTCAGTATATGGTCGAACAAAATGTGCATTAGGAGTTACTTCAACAATAGCTGTTAGGAAGAAGAAGAGAAGGATAATAAGTAATGATGAAATAGACTTCGTCATAATCGTTGTACTGTTGAATGGTGTTGTCAGTTCTATTATGGTGAAAGATGAGAAAAAGAAAAACAAATGTTTAAAGTTAGCAATAAAAACAAAAGGTAAACTTTTCTAGAGACATATGCATAATTCTAGATTTTTTCTATTTATATTGATCAGATCTCGTACACATATAAATAGATAATATTTTCTATTCAAAATATTACATGATTATTATCTAAAATATAAATGAATACGATAAATTATTTATTTCAAAATGTTACAATTCAATAAAATATCTAATATTAGATTTAAAATTACAATCGTTGTCTTTCAAATAAATAAAAGAAATCGTATAAAAATTTACTTGATATAGTTATTAATAAGAGAAATAACTAAAACATTTTTTTGCTAATGCATTAAATGGTAGTATAGCTCGGAGACATAAACAAAAAATCTATCTACTATAGGAACTAATCAGTAGAGTACTTGTTTTGTTTTTGTGTTAAGTTTGCTGTGATACATTTTACGTTGGCAGATGAACATGGACATGATTATGATTAATGAAGTACTTTTTGTGTTTATCTCAACAATAGATTATAATAAACGATAAAAAATAGAATATTCATTCAGCCAATGTAATCTCATAATCATAAATTTGTACTTTTAGTTGTCAGAAAACAAAAATAGGCGTACGCATATAAATAATTCTCATAATGTGTTGTTATAAAATTTGTATACGGAAAATAATTGATTTTTCCTAAAAAATCCCTAATATTATTAATAAAGATACTCATAGGAAAAATAAAAACAAAGGTGAGTAATTATAGCTATAATTTTCCTTCAGAAAGTACGTAATTAGTAATAATTGTTAATACTACATGAATCTTACATTAATATAACCATTACGATCACCAAATGATGAAAACCAGATTTTCATTTTCTAAATGAGAAACATATTGAACTCAATAAGCGTTGTCACAATAGATGTCTAAAAATAGTACGTGAACGTATAGTGTATTTGTTGTTTTATTGAATAAAAAGTAGACCACTAAAGGAAACGAACTATTTAATCGATTGAAAGTTTTTATCTTCAAATTCTATTCGATTAGAAATAAAATCAAGTAGACAAATTAATATAGGTGAGTACCCTAGTCGAACATCTTATAAGCAAGATCTTGGCCAAGATGTTAGGAACAGATAAGTGAACAGATCTTGAAAAAATAGGTACAGATAATTTGATTATCTTGTACACAAGATCTGTGACTAGATCTTAGGTACAGATAGTTAAGATCTTATGTACACGTTGTTAATATCTTATGTATAGCCTGTTAAGATCTTGGTAACAGATATTTGAAATCTTGAGCATAAGATCTTGTAATGAATGATATTTTCGTTTTACCTCGGCAAGATCTTCAGATCTTGTGCTAATATATTTAAATTTAAGACCTACATGAACATACAATAACACACGTGAACATCAAATACAATTACAAACTTCAGAAAAAAACGTAATAAAATATAAACACCATAACAACTGTTTTTAATTCACAATCATCTGTATAAACACAAATCATTCAGAAGTACACGAAATACAAGATAAAAAATAATAAAAATAAATTTGAATCAGCTTCATCATATAATTCAGCATCAGACGATGATGATGAAAATGAAACGGCTTGAACAACAGTAACAACGGCATCGTTATCTGAAATATCGCTAGCTACTGGATCCAGTGAATTAGAGATATCCATAAGATCATCATCTTCGTCTTCGTGTTCATTATTTTGAAGCATCCTAAATACTTCACTTTCATTGCGTGCCAAGCGGTATTAACGCGTACATTATCTTGTTCGTTGAGTCGTACTTTTCGAACAAAGTTTATTGTTTATATCTAAAATTAATAATATGCAGAAATAAAATTAAACTAAAACGAGTAAATAACAGTAACTAATTATTTTAAAACAAATGACATACATGTCTAAAAATGCGTAGTTTATTTCAACAACTCGATATACTAGCATAGATTGATAATGTACATGTTAATCGAATTGATCATTTTTTTTAGTATTAAAACTGACGCAAGTAAACTTCAGTAAATTTCTAAAAAACAAATATAATTATTCAAAAATTATTTCATAAAAACTTCTAATTTAAGTCTCTTCATTCTCATCATTGTCATAAAAAATTTCATTTTTACAATTGCAAAATATTTCGTTCGTCGAAAAAAATCATGATTAATATATTTAAGAAGAACCAATATATCATCATTAATCGATACATAATTATTTAAATAAGCTTTTTCATGCTTATATGAGATAAAGACTTGGCCGTTATAACGTTTGTTATCTTTATGTTCATTCTTTGTTTTTATTGGTTCATATGTATGAGGACTGTAAAAAAGCTTTTTTTATTTTTTTTTTCTGTTCTGTTATGATTTATGAATATTTTTAATAAAATAATTCAAATATATGAATTATTTTTTTCTATTAATGATGTCGCTTTAGTTTATTCAAGATCTTGGTGCAAGATAATTACAGTTTAACTTTTTTCCACTCTTCTGACAGTTTTGATATCTTGAGTAAAGATCTTGATAAGATCTGTGGTACAAGATAATTACAATTTAACTATTCTTCATGTCTTCTGAAAAGCTTGATATCTTGAGGAAAGATCTTAATAAGATCTGTGTTACAGATACGTAAGATATGATCAAGATATGCTTTCTCAAAAAAAAGAAATTATCTTTTTAAGATCTTGGCAAGATCTTACTTACGAATTTCAAGATTTCCAGATCTTACTTACAAGATGTTCGACTAGGGTAGCAGTCTCGGCTAGAGAGTAGAAAATTTAAGAGCTTACACAGACATATTTGTGATTCCAGTGAGACTGTAGAATTCAAATTATTCTTTTAGTCTTACTTTGACTTGTAATTGAATAATAAAATCAGAAATACTACCGTACCTAAAATAATTGTTCTATAAATATTACTTTCATAAGTAGGAGTAAAGAACATTTAGCTTTTATAATTTCCCTGTTGATAAGCGTGATAAATCGCCTACATGGGAATCTATGTAAAAATTATCTTTTTTCCCTATTTCAATGATAAAATAATTTTTGATTTGGTTAAATTTTCTTTTGCGTTTTTAATAACAAAAAAAAGGGGTGTGGGTGTGGGTGTGGGTGTGGGTGTGGGTGTGGGTTTGTTGTCTATCTACATTACTCACAGTGTTACCTACACTCACTCTCACGATTCAAAATCTGTTTCACTTTGAGATTTGCCACGCTCTCTCTTTTTTTTAATTAGTAATAATGGATACTTCTACAGGGAGTTCAACATGTACATATATACAATTTGTATATGCACTTAAAGTGTGAAAGAAACGAAAACAAATACGTCTTAACACTGTCGTGCAGAAGAGAGAAGTGATTATATTTACTGACCATGGCAATAGTACGTATAAGATTTCCATAAATAATCAAATAATTGAATTTTTCTTTTTGTTAGAAATATTATTGTAATAAAATGCTGATTGTCCTTCGACAAAACACTCATGATTCAATTCGGATTGCTGTCTTTTTATTTTTGTGTGCCGTATATATCGTTGTAATGCTAGTTAGATCGTTTCTTTATTTACTTTATATTGGCGCATTACCAAGAAGAGGAAACCCAACAACATCTAATATTAACAATAATTGTCATGTATTAAGATATATACATTATTATCGGATGTTATCCATGATCATTACTAATTTAAGCATTGCATTATACGGAATCATGATCGACTCTTTATCTAAATCTCCGTATAGAATAATTTAAGTATTATCTCATCAACTTTGTGACTTTTGTTTCCTTTAAAAAAAAGAAGCATTACCATTTACGATGGATTCTTCTTCTCTCAATAACATCATTGTTTGAATATTTTCTGGTAATATGCCCTAGCCGAAGTTTTTTTCAAACGCTCGGTAAGACTTAACCTCAAAATGTGTCCATAGCATATGACATTCTTGCTCAAGAAACTTAAGAATCTCATGTGCTACCAAAAAAAAAGTTCGGCTGAGGTGCTGAACTCGTTTTAAAAATCCAGCTAGTACAAAATGTATTGTTTCATTTGTATTCTTTTTTAGATATTAGCATCACAATCGATTAATTAAAATAAAAAATACATAATAAATAAATAAAGACAAATAATAAAAGATATAATAAATTAGATTAAATCTTGATAGAATCCGATGGTGAGAGATTAAAAATTTACCTAGTCACACGCTCATTTTCAAACTTTTCATCATCATCTAAACTGCCAAGTTTTTTTCATTAATTATTTCTCTTCAAAGCAGAGTTGGGAAAAGTACTCGAATTACTCGTACTCGAATGGATTATTATTTGTACTCGAGGATATGATCTTGGAGTTCCTGATTATGTCTCATAAAAAGTTACTATGTGATTATATGCTCCATGGATGACATAAATTCCTAAATCATCACTTTTTTACGAGAATATTAAAAAATCTGAGGGGGCTCGAATGATTTCTGAGGGGCTGAGCCCCCGCCAGCCCCCCCCCCTAGCGCCTCCACTACATACAATGTTTTTTAATAACGTTCGATTGAAGCTGCTGAACTTCGGCAACAAGTGAGGACTGTTCGGATTGTCTGATAGAACGGCATTGTGATGATAATTTTAATTTGAGCTCAAAATAAATGATCAGGTGTACAGAGTGAAAAGCTGAAAACTTTCCGCTTTAAATGAATGTGATAAAAAAGAGTACATAAAAAGAAGAAAAATCACAGTTATGCTAATGCGATCGATAAGCATCCATCCAAAGTCAGTCGACATTCTTTACTTCCTCTAATAAGTTCAAGGTTCACAAATCATAGAATCGAAGCTCCCAAGGATTTTCAGTTTTAACTACAAGACATCGCTCATTAATCAAAGTTGTCGAAACTATTAATCGGCCATTGTTATCATAGTCAATTTCTTCCTTTAGCTGCCCATTTGAATCGATTAGATAAAACTTTTTCTTAATAACAGTGTTTACGAGAAATTCTTCATTAGGCAAGGCTAAAAGCCAAGCAATTGCGGAGAAATCAGTACCCATTTGTACAGTTTGTAGAACAGCCATATCATTCGGTCTTCGTAATTCAAAAGAAAAATGTCGATCAAGACTTCCTTCAGAAATAACGACTCCCACATGGCTTCCGTTGCTGGTGAACCGTATGCGAGAAATCGTCTGAGTTGCCTTCCACGATTGTGGTGGTGAAAATGTTTTTTTGAGAAGCCAAGTTGGAAGTTCGTATTCTTCGATTAAAGATTTCTGATAAACTATTAGGCACGTTTTATCGTAACAAGTAATACACCGTCCGAATCCATTATCCGATTCAGTTGTTTGAATATCTTCGACACCTACTTCCAGATCTAAACCATAACGGCCTATTTTTCCGAGAATAAGAAATTTATTTAAATACGACGACCAACAAATGTCATAGGGATCGATAAATTTGTTAAGCTTCAATCTTTCATTTCCATTTCGATCAATAACGACGAGGATTTGCTTCGCAAAATAAACTAGAAATCTTTCATTTGCAGCCATCGCCGCGTGACCGTTTTCGATCTCAAAATTCCGAGACGGTTCTCTTATAAGAAGATTAAAATTTAAAGATGTGGGAGGAGATATATCAGTGGATATTGGGACTGAATTAACATCGGGAAAACGTTCGTTCGATAATGTATCACTTGTTGCCATAATGGGAAAAATATACTACTTGTGAGATGTATTGAAGCGGAAGGAGAGAGGCAATAAACAGGATCTTTATAAAACACAGTCCAAAAATATTTTTTTCACTGCTTTTATCAGTAAAAAGGTGTATTGACAAAGTGTCACAAGAATAATAAAGTCATTCCTCTTTCTCTTCCTCCAGTGTGCAAATAGATATTTTTGCCTCTTTGATATAAAATACATGCAGAGGTCGTTTCTCCACGCCACTGGTAATACATAGCAAATTTTTAGTTCCTTCCATCTTTCTTGTTTATTGGCTCTTCGAATAAAAATATAATTTGGAAATAGTTTCGTATTACAGACACTCATGATATTATGGGTATAGGTGTAGATGTGGGTGCGGGTGTTCTCTCTTCATCCCACACGCACACTTTCAAGAAAAAACTTTAATTGTTTTTCTTCGTTCTTAAAGCAAAAATGAATTTTTAGTCTCTATAATCTAGTTTATTGAACGATAACAATTCATACAATGTTTTAATAGGTAAACAAGAAACATAAAATTAATTCATATCATATTATAATAATATTAACATAAATAATAACAAAATCTATTATCGATCTATAATAATATTATTTGTATTGGTGAGCAAATTTCATCGAATGATTTCTCTAAGATATTTGAAATATTACAAAGTTTGTTGTAGTTAATCAGTTCAAATCATTAGTGGTTTAATAAATTTCTGAATGTATCGAATAATATATGTGATATCTAACATTTGTAAAGTCTTATCTGTTCCACTTGCGTGCATTTTAGAAATACGGGTTTTATTTTTAACAATTCTTCGTATCTGAGTAGGGTGTGAGTGTTGGAGTTAGTCTTTTATTAACTCACACCTACACCGTTAAGTTTTACTGAAAAACGATCGTTGTCTAAGAAATTGCAAAGAGACAATCGTTCTTTGACTGTTAACACTGTTCTCTCTTTTAGTTTCCACTTAAGCAACACAAAATATTTATACAACAACTATAGATGAGTTTCTACTAAAATAATTACTAAACAAATAGCTTCAATGAATAGTATCGATTATCTTATCAACGACAGTAATAAAAAATACAGCAGGTTAGGTGAATTCTTTTCTGTTTCATTCAGTTCTTATCGACACCTACACTTTTATGATGAGAATGAGTCATCAGTTCTATGTTTATAGATAATGTTTTCTTTGATTTCTGTTAGTCATCTATTTCTTGTTTTTTCTCTTGACACTACTCTTCGATCGTTCTATTTTTCTACCATAATATAAATGACGTTAGAGAATATTTGACGCCTTCATTACAGAATGAACGAAAGATAACACATTATCAAGAGAGATGTTATGTGAACTTTAAGAAAAGAATATTTTTGTACATCATAATGTTATACAAAGAAATTATAGGAAGACTTTAATTAATCGGAAAAGCCATTACATGTGGTGGTGTGATAACTAAAAATGCGATAGATCGTATTTAACTGAACTTCGAATATTTTTCAATTTCAAGGATATCTTGGTCGTTGTGTTTATTATCATAAGAAATAAACAAAATAGAATTGTTTTTTATGTCGTTTTGAAGATGGGTATAGTACAGCAAACATCATTATTGAAAAACATGTTTAATAAATATGGTGAATTAGTAAAAGCTAAAAATGAGAAGCAGAATAAGAAGAATTACTTATATATCATAATTAATAAAATATCAAACGCTGTTAAAAGTTACGGTGTAAGTGTATTCTAGTTATGCACACATCCTCATCAAGAATCAACGAAATGCTCTTAGCCTTTATCTATATGATCAACTGAACATATTTAAAAAGACGAATATGAAAATCTTTGAACTTTGCCAGTATCGACTCGAGAACTAAAGAATCTAGTAAGATATACACAAATTAATAACAGCTTTCAGTAAAAATAATACTATCGATTACCTAAAATCTGATCGGATGGTGTATAGAACAGATGGTCTTGTGGAATTATTTATTCTTCTTCAAAAGATTTTTATCATCAATAAAAGGATGTCAATGCAAATGTTATACTCATAACTAATAGAACATATACACTTACATTTCTTATTTGGTTGGCGATAGACACGAAATATAAAAAATGCGCATTCTAACTTAATTGAATGTTATTAGAATGTAGGACAGAATTTAATAATCAGATGTTGTCAAGAGTAGTGCTCTTGAATTACAATTAGTGTAGAAAGAAAAATATTATTTCGAATGTTATCAAAATATGAACTTTCGTTTGATTGATTCTTGTTCTTGCAGATGACATGGAGGAAATAGGAAACAACGTTTTCTAACCAATGTAAATATAGATTATAGATCAGAACAAAAAATATAATACTCTATAATCTCTTTCCTCTTCCAACACCTATAAAATGGCATTATATTTCCAATTTGACGGCATAAGAAAAGAGGAGGTTACAATTTTCCTGGAAGAATGAATAATTACGATAATATTGATCTTGAAATGGAAGAATCATTGTCAGTACGAGTAGAAGAACCAATTCGTCGTAAGAAAAACACCGTATATTTATGGCTTCGACGAATCTTTACTTTGGATGATGAACTAAATGAAAAGCATTATTATCCAATATTTATCATCTTTGTATCTGTTTTACATATTTCCATTCATCTCTTGAGATACATCAGCAGTCGTTCGAAAGATCCAAGCTTATCTCGTTTATTATATGATGGTGGAAAGCGTTACCTTCCATGTATGCGACCAGCATCTGATGATATTCGTCTGCGTAAAGTCGCATGTGGATTACTGTATCGAAATATTACATGTAACTATGATGATATTCTTAGAAAGAAGTGTTTCTCTTTCATGTATCCACATCAATTATGGCGAATGATAACTTCTAATCTGCTTCATGTGGACTGGTCACACTTAAAAAATAATGTGTCGTTACAACTTCTGTATGGAATTCCACTCGAACGTAAATATGGTTCAATTCGTATAGTTATTATCTACTGGCTTTGTACTTTGAGTGCTAGTCTAGCTTTTACGATGTTACGTAGAATCGCAAGTAAGTAGAAAGTTAAGTAAATTAAAAAATTCATGATCTCGAACATCAGATGACTGTTGATTTTGATCAGGATTATTTTCATAGATTCAGAAAATATGATAGTCGAAGATTGCATACCGAGTTTATAACTTTCGTTATTTTTTTAGTCGGTATTGGAGCTTCTGGTGCTGTATATGGTCTACAGTTTTTCTTCATTATGGAGCGTCTTATGGCAATCAAAACGAACACCGATCAACGTCGTCGTCTTTTTATAGTCATACAATTGCTCCTAATGGTTGTAGTTCCGAAGCGTATTGCGATATTCACAATGAATTATCGTAAGGTTAGTATAGGACATGCAGCTCATTTTGGTGGTGGTTTGATGGGTTTTCTTTTGGGTATCGGTATGTTTGGTTGTCCATGGCCATGGAATAATGAAAACTGTATTTCTCAACGAATATGTCGACGACTAACAATTGTTTTTGTTTTTCTCTACTTTCTTATGACTGTAACGATTTTTTTTCTAAGAGATGCTCCATCGATGGAGAGGTTTTTATATGGGATCTAGTTAAAAGAATCCATTAAAATTTAAGATAATTTAATTAACGTTAACCATGAAAGCAGCTGACTGTTCTAAAGAAATACAAAGCATTGAGTGAATGGGTGTGACTATAGATCTGGATGCGAGTGGGTGTGAATAAACGAAAGACACTGATAACTGATCCACATCTACACCACACCTATATCCACTCTTCAAATAGTTTAATCAAATCTTTTCATTTTTTTTCTCTCAATAATTTCAATTGTACTTTTATGAAAAACTTATTTTCTTAATCTTAATTTTAGTCTTAATAAAAGTAAAATATTTATTTTTATTTTTTTCAAAACAATTCATAAAATCCTACAAAATCTTAATCAAATGAAAGTATTTAAGAAAAGAAATTTTTTTAAAATAAATTATTAGACTGATTTTCTAATGTTAATCTATTGAAAATATAGATATATTAGATTCCAGATGATTTATTTTGTATTGATATTATATATAATACATATATATAAATAGCTTAAACATCAAAGTAATTATTTCAAATAAATATATTTGATTCTAGGATTTATCTGAATAAAATTTTACTAAAATCATAATATTAAAATAAAACTGTATTAGTTGATAGATTGTCCTTTGATAAATTTATAATCAAAAGTCAAAATAAATATGTTTCGATAAAAGTAATTGTCTTTTATGTTACCTCTATATGATGAAACCTTCAATGATTATGATCAGATATTCGATTGAATAATATTATCTTCGTACTTTTATGAGAGATATATTATATATATATATATGTTTTAATGTGTAGGTGCACATAATAAGATAAAAATCAGTTGTATTGTATCGTTCTCCTACAATAAATACAAAATCACTATTAAATATTGAAGCAATCATACGTTTTAGCTGATAATAACCGTATTAATGATTCTTTAACACCCACATAAATAAAAGCTATTACCTTACCTGTACGAATCTTGTCTCACAAGTTCAAGGTCTATGTGAAATATTAAAATAATTGCATATTTTACTTGTTTAGCATAATATTTTCATTGATGATAAATGACTGATCATTTAAAAGCAGTTAATTTGCGTGTCTATAGAAAATAGAAAAATATATATCAAAGATTATTAAGAGAAATTGAAAATTTTAATCTTGTTTAGAATAGATCAGGAGTGGATGAGAATATGAAGTCTCGGGATGAGGGTGAGACATTAAGGATTTATATGAGGGAAAGAGTATGGAAAACCATTTCACCTTTATCTTTGTATTCATTTTTATTCCTGCTCTCACTCGCAAAGTAGTGGAGGTTAGCATCTTGAACTTTTGTAGTAAAATTATATTATGATTTTATTAATTCGTGTTGTGATTCTTTCTATCAAAAAAAAACAGGAAAATTTCTTATGCTTTACTTTTGACATTGCTATAGATTAGCTATATTTAGATTTTCTTCGATATTTTATTATGGAACTTCACAAAAATTACTGAAAAATGGAAAAGTATTAAGAAAAGTGATGTACTTAAAATGTTAAACTAATTTGCTCATAAGATGAGAATAAATATTATAATCATAGCAACTTGTTCAATTGATTATTTTTCTATCAGTACAGTAATCGTTTGTGTAATACTCTTAGAATATATCGTAATCATTGTATTTATTCTAGATAATTAAGATCAAAATTCTTTCAATTATTATGGATGTTAAGTATATTCGAAAATGCTATTTTTTTCAGTATGAGATAGTTATGTAAAGATTTTGAATTAAAATAAATGCTTAAAATTTTCTATTAGAAATATATTTTGTTTTTTTTTCTTATTTAAGAAAAATAAATACGTAAATATTTCAAGTTTTATTTAATTATCTACGATGAAAAACAGTATATTTTTTTTCTTGAAATATGAATTATAATACTAAATAGTAAACATAAAAATTTGTTATTTTTGAAAAAGAGAAGTTTTTAAGAAATTTGATTGTCTTCAAACGTAATATAAACAGCTAAATTATTTGGAAGACCAGTAATATTATGTATTTCACCACCATCATTTCCAGGTGCATCATGAAATGATAATCGTTGCATAGTTCTTACAAAAAATAATTTCAAATGAAATTGTGCTAAATGTTGACCAAAACATTGACGAAGTCCACCACCAAAAGTAAGTAAAGCTTGCGGTGGATAATTTTTATCTTCATTAAGAAAACGTTCAGGTACAAAAGCATCTGGACCAGCTGGATGTTTCCAAATAGATTTACTTCGATGAAAACTATAGAGTGGAAAAAGTACACGATCACCAACAGATAAATTAACATTATCAACAGTATCTGGTTGTACAACTTGACGTGTTACAGCTTCAATAATAGGTGCATGACGTAAAATTTCTTTTAATACACAATCAACATAAACTAATTGTGAAACAATTTTAGCTATAAGTACTGTTGTTAAATTAATATCATTTTCACGAAGTTCACGTTTGATATTTTCTTGTACATTTGAATATTTACTTATATAAAAAATAAACCATGCATACGCTGCTGATACATCATAACCACCACCAAATGATGATAAAATCCAATCATAAATAACTTTACGTGGAAGTTTAGTATTTTCTATGAAGAGAACAGAAAAAAACGAAGATTTAATTCTTTATATTATTAAATGAAAATACCTTGATTAGAATCTGATGTATTTAAAACTGATTGATCATTACCTATAAAAGATATATCTTTTAAACTTTTAGAAAATTCGAAATCATCTGTTAAATCATTATTTTGTTGTTTAAGTTCATGATGTTCTTGTTGTTGTAAATGAGAAAGATAATCAACAATTTCATTTGTGACTTTATCCATGACACGAACAGCACGTCGATATGATGGACATAATTGAAGATAAATATATGCAATAGCTTCTGGCATTGAATATCGTAGAATAGTTGTAGCATGTTCAGCAACTGATGCCATTGATAGAATCATATCATTTGCACGTTCACGTTCTTCTTTTCCATCACCAATTATTTGTAAATCATAACCTGAACATAATTGTGAAATAATAAGATGAAATGCAAGTACTACCATTTGATCTTTCATATCAGTATGAATAGTTTCTTTTGAATTATTGTTATCCTTAATACGTTCTTGCCAACATGCTATTACTTCATCGATTTTTTCTACTGCAAAATCTGTATGTTGTGGCATACTTGATTTACGAAAAAGTGGATATAAAATACGTGCAAAACATCGATGTTGACGACCTAAAAATTAATTATATAATATTAATGTTTATCAATTGATTTTACTGCTTAAAATCTTTCTCTCTCGCTCAGTACAATGTTTATTTGAAAGAGCATGTTTTCAGACGGCTTAGTACATCACAGAATGTTATTTGTTAGATTAATCATTATTTTTATTATATATATGAGTGATAATCGCAGCCATTGTACCGTTCGACGAAAAAAATCGAGAAAAATAAATTTTATAATCTGAAGGAGCTGAATGTCGCGTTTGATAGAGTGACCTAAAGTGCTTATGGAAATAATAGTTTCCCTACACTTTCTCGTGAAACCGTGGAGATCCGCAACTATAAGTTAGAATAGTGATAAATAGCTTTTGTTTTAAAACAATAATGTTAATGAAAACCTTTCGAAAAATGTCTACTAAATATATTTAACTGTGGAGATATCGACAAGATTCGCTTTGTTAGATGTCGTGAGACTACGATGATACGAGTGAATGCGCTGTTTCTTTCTCTTTCTCGTTCATTATGCCCCTAATGAATCATAAGTATTTTTGTTTCGCATAGATTAATGAAAAATTTTGTGACATATCTTTTATTCTTTTTTTGGATACGATAGACATACAGAAGTGTTAGCATTATAAAACAGTTATCGATGCACAACCGGTCTCAACATGCTGTGTCCATAAATCGATCAGTGAATACGTTTAATTCCAACAATTAATGTCTCTCTACATATTTTACTGTAAAAATGTCGCTCTACATTTTCTTAGAAAGATTGAATTTTCTCTTAATCGAAAAGGCTTTTTTTCTTGATTTTTCTGGGATATAACACCACTCGTTGAGATACAAAAACTATAAAATTTCTATAGCAAACGGTTTATTTTCCATAGGATTGTAGCAATCACAAAATTCAAAATGTCGCTCTACATTTTGTGTGAAAACTGTGTTTCCTAGTAGTTCGAGTGATTTTCTATAATGATAGGACCTCAAAAACTAATACCGTTTAACTGCCAAAGTATTTTCCCTTGCTTCCTCTTTCATCCTGAATCAAATTCGTCTCAAACGAATTTCGTAAAATGACAAGGCAATCATTTTAATGTCGCTCTACACGAAAATAAGAAGTGTCTTCATCTCTTCTATCAATGATCTCTATTTATAAAAACTCATTTTAAACAAATATTGAGGAAGTATTCTGAAAGTTCATGCCGAGCGCTACAATTTTAGATTAAATAATAGTTTACAAAAGCCAAAACTAGATGTCGAAAAAAAGCGTTTTTCATCGGTATATGTCGTGAAAAGCGGGATTTTTGGTACTGTTGCATCGATATCTCCTAAACTAAGACAGATAAAAACTTGATTTTTTCAGAAGTGAATGTTCATATATAGACCAATAAAACAAAAAAAAATTTATTAAAATCGGTCGAGCAGAACCTCACTTATAAGCATTTTTGTTTCGGGCATACAACGGTACAATGGCTGCGATTATCACTCATATATAAACATTCAATTTTTAAGACTTGTTCAAGTCATTGTATTTCTGATCGCTTTTCTTTCCTTTAAAAAAATGGACTGTATTGTAAGACAGTCTTTCAAACGAAAAAGTCTAAGATGAAAAGGCGACTACAAATCTTTGACCCAGGAATGAGAGAAAGGTAGGCTTGTAGAGAGAAAAATTCTCTATTGAATGGTATATGTACCATCGAATTCTGTTGAGTATCGATTTTTGGCTTGAGTTCAAGCAAATTAGAGACCTGTATCGGAGTCAACTAAATCTCTTGCCTATAATTCATTTCTTGTATTGAATTTTTTTTTGAGGTGAAGATTTTGTTCTTTTATGTTTTCTTTACAAACTGATGTATTGTAAGGGTTCAAACCAATGTTTTAGTGGGGTTCACGGACACAAAAGAAAGTTGGATGCAGGTCTATAATTAGCTTGAAATCAAGCCAAAAATCAGTTTTTACGGTACTCAATAGAAGTGGATGGTATATGTATCATTCGATAGAGAAAATTTTTCTTTACAAACATACATATTTCTCATTAACTATGAAATTTGTAGTCGCCTTTGACTAGTTTCCCCATTAGATCTTTAATATAAGCTACAAATTTCGACTAATTTATATATTTGAGTTAAGATGAATTTTTAAGAGAACATACCTCGAAGTGCTTCAAGTCCATTTGGTTGAAATGGTCTAAAAACATGCATTTCTGTATCAGTTCGTTCATATTTATTCATATGTTTACTATTCAATATATGCATAACATGTTCAAATTTATTAAAAACATAATAACTTCGAGGACCATTCCAGTATTGATATATATCACCATATGTTTTACGTAATTGTTTATGAACATCAGTTAATGTTCGATGTGAAAAAAGAACATTTAATTGTAATAAATTACCAAATAAAAATTGTGGTTCTAAACCGGGCACATCTTTTTGACGTTTAAAATAACGTTGTTTCATTACATAAACCATAATTGCAACTAATAAAGATGTTATCAATAGAAGTATATTGAGCATTTTTTATTAATATTAAATAGATCAATTAATTATCTAGTTTTTACACATTTATCTAAAAAAATTAAAATATTCTTTGTATACATATATATTTTGTTGTCGTTCTTTTTTTGATTAATACAAAATAATCAACTGGAAAGAATTTGATAAGTTAAAATATTTATCTTTATCTGAAAACAACTATATGCCTTACCTATTTCCAATAATTATGTTTAGTCTATTGGTTGAATATTTTTATAGTATCTATAATTTCTATATATAATACATAGTGTATTTTATGTGCGGATAAAAGGAGAAAAGGTGAATGTGGATTGTATTGTTTTTCTTCTTCCCACACGAAATATAAAATATGTATGATACATTGAGGCAAGCCACACGCGATAATGATCACAGTGATTATGCTCACTCACTCGTATAAATACTATTGTCTTACCTTTATATACATAAAAATAGTTGCTTGTCGAATTGATTTTTGTACAGTTATGATAAATACCAAAAATGTGGATCGTTTCATTTTTTTTGTATCGTAAATGATTAACTACGATCGTTTGCGACAATCTGCAAGTTAATTGTGCTCTATATATCAATGTTGTTTCTCATAATACTCCATTCATTATGAAGGTCGTAAATGAACCGAATCGGATATATACTAAGTTTTGAAATTTATTATCGATGACAGCTAAAAATTATATCAAAAATGATTGATTTTAATCTTTATTTTATATTTGAGAAAAGTAAAAATGTTGTTAATAAAGTCTAGTCGAAGTTTTACTGTTCGTCCTATTTACAAAATATAATTTTCATATTATACAATCTATTTTTTTCTCGATACCTATCACCTGTAATCGATATAGTTCGATGGTTTTGTTTTTATCAACTCTGTTTTTTTGTGAATCAACATTACTATATAATTGCCTCCTTTTTTATTCTTAACTAAGATATAGTTTCAATGAGCATGTTATTCATCAATTAAGAACGATACTATTTTTTCGAAAATGAGTCTGACTGAATCAAACTACAGTCAATTGTATAAACTAAGGTTAAATCAAACTTGAATATTTTATTGACGTTTCAAATCGAACTATGAGTACTCACTATAATTCAGCCTCTAATCGTATAATCTAATTCATTGGTTTTGTATTCACATACCGAGATAATTTGTGATACAAAACAAAGTATTTACAATGAAGTGAAGCGTATTTTTTTCGTTTATACCCACGCACGATAATGTTTTGATTCAGTACAATAAATACAATTGATTTAACTTTGCTCCTTTTCTCTATCTCTTATTATATTTATACCTTGAGATACAATGAGAAGAAAAATACGGAATGCATACTTATCAATAGCTTCTGATAATCTGTAGGGCATATAATAAAGTAAATTAAAACAAGAATACTCATTACTCATGAGCATTTTCTTCTTAAACCATCTTTTTGTATGACCGTATCAATTTTACTTATCAAATTTTCTAGAAGATATCCATATCTAATCATAATTGTATGTTCATCACAGGTAATATCAGTATAAGACAGAAATTTGCATGAAAAACGTTTTCGAAGAAATAAATTGTTATAGTGGGAAACGGTATTCTTCAACATTTACGAATACGATTCAAAAAAATATATTTGGAGTTGTATATATCATAGGTACATGTTATTGTGCATGACTGGTTACGATTGCCAAGGTTATATGTAGGATGAAACAAGTGAATCCTGTCTCACGATAAGTAATATTTTATATCATTATTCTGTATAAGAAAATATAAAAATATTTTTTTTGTTTGGATAACATTCTATATTATTTCCATAGAATTAATTAAAATAAATTATCATATATATTCAAGCATAGTAAACGAATAATAACAAATCAAGTACTTATATATAGAGTATTGAGAATAACCACTTACTGTATTGTGATAAAATCTGTTGCTGTCTCATTTTCTCGCTCACCATATTAATAAATGTCACTTTTTTTCAAAATAATATATGTATATGATGTTTCATAGATGGGAATCATCTCTCACAGAATCTTGATTATTATTATTGTTCTTACTATCACTATATCTATGGTTCGACAATATAAAATTTTCATCCTTGTAACCGTATCTTTTCAATAACAATTTTCCGTATGTTTCGTTTTTTATTTTTTTGTTCTGGAAGAGAAAAAAAAATCAAACAACAAGATAAAAGTGCGAGCACAAATCTGCAAAACGAAGAACAAACAACAGTTTCATAACAAAACAATGTTTTCATATAATAATGAAATGATCTTATTTAAAAGAGCAAAAACAAAATGAATAGAATAGAAGAATTAGAATGCGTACAACTATCAAATGAAGATTTTTCAAACACCCACATGTTCATTCTCAGTTAAGAAAAAAAAAGAAAAGAGAGAGAGAGAGACAGAGAAAGACACAAGATCAAAACAAAATTATCCCGGATAAATAAAAGAAAATAAAATAACAATAGCTAAGACCGTGTACGCCTACATAGAAAGTTTAACAGGATAAAGAATAAAAGATCGATTAAGTTTTATACTAATAGTTGGTAAATAATGCAGAAAAGAAAAACAGTATGGTTTAACCAAAAAAAAAAAAAGAAATGGGTATGTACATATAATGAGAAAAAAATGTAAGAATATTGCATAATAATAATAACCGAAAGTTCACCCGTAAAATTTCTATGTATTCTTTTATTCTCTCATATGTTCTAATAAACATGCAAATCACAACAAACCCTATAATAAGAATAGTATGTTTATGAATAAATAACTATATATATATATATATATATATCTAGGAAGAGGAAAGTAGACTTATCAGATGGAGTATGGGTTTTAAGTCGGAGAAGTTGAGCATATACGGACAGGCTTATAAATAATGTAAAACAAAAAAGAGGAGAAGAAGAAGAAGAGAAAAAAATGCAAAAATCACAGTTTTTCGACGTGACAGTTAGGGATAGTGCACATTCCTATTTGTTTCGTTTTGAAGGACCCCAAATGATAGGTATTGCATTCACTGTTGTTTCGTGTACTTGTGATGAATTATCATCAGTTGTTAATGTAAGACCATTTGCAAACGTAGGAAATTCGCCTAGATAATAAATAAAAATTATTGTTTACATCAACAATATTTGAAAATGAATAAAGTTATATTAACAAATATTTTATGTATCCGATATATCACTAATTTTACAAATATTCATTTGATGATATCATATTTTCATACTGAATATAATAACAAAAATGTCGTTAGTATTAAAAGTTATATATAACTTTAATCAAGGATTTTACCTCCGAGAGGTTAAAAACAATCCCTAGAGGGAGAGCAAACGAATAGTAAAGGACGTAAATCTCGAGAGTGCAAAATGTCTCATATCCCCTCGTTAGATAAAATACTGAGTTTAATCATAGATCAAATCATCATTAGAATTGTCTATGCAATATTAAAAACGTTCTAGTTATTGATAGGAATTAGTGAAAAAAAGGATTCACTGAAGATCTCTTGCAATTAATATTACCTAAATCATCTTTATTTGGTGCATTTGATCCTTTCTTTGATGATTTCTTATGTCCATTTCTCATTGTACCTTGTTGTTCATTTTCATATCCATTTTGTTCTCCTGATGTCCATGGTGCGTTTTTAACTTTAAATGGTGCTTGTCGTTGTTGTTTATTATTATTAGGTTTTTTCGTTGATTGAATATTTGTTAAATTATTTGATAATGGTACTTCTTGTTGTTGTGTATTTAATAATTGTTGTCCTAATTTTAATTCACCTTGTGCTTGTAAACCATTTTGTTTATTATATGGAAGATCTTGAAGAAAATCTTCTTCTAATATTAATAAATGATCAATACAAGCATCAATTTTTTCTTGATTTGTACCAATAACATGTACTTTACTACTTTGATTATTACTTGGAAATTTAACTTCAACTTCAAAATCTTTCATCATTTGTTGTAATTTTTGTCCGCCTGTACCAATAATACGTGCATGAATACGATGATCAATCTCAATTTCCATTGTTATTGTTGATTCAAATTCTTGAATTAATTTTAATATTTCATCTCGACATGCTAATGCTTTATTTTCATAACCAATGATTAAGATTTCAATATCATTTGCTGGTAATTCTGTTGATAAATTATGATTTTCTTGTGGTATAGCTTGTTGATCATCATGTGGTTGTGTTGTATCAATTGCATTCGTTGTTGGTGTTGGTACAACAGCTGATGATGGTATTTGACTATTTGATATTTGTATATTAACATCATATTTTTGTTTTAAATTATTATATGTTCGTCGACGAAAACCATTAATTAATGAACGATATTCCGGTTTAATTGTAAAACGTAATTCAAATGAACGTGCTTGTTTATCAATTTGATATTTTTCATAACGTTCAAGTAAATCTTTTTTTAAGCCTTCAACTTGTTCCGATTGACCTTTTAAATGTACAATATTTGATGTTGAATTTAATGGTGGAAATGTGATTTGTACATCAGGATATTGTTTAATTAATGTTTCTAATTGACTACCATTTTTACCAACTAATGGACCATGTGCTTCATATGGAATATCAAGTGTGACTTCAACAGGTATCATTTTTTCTAACGCAACTATAGCTTTTTCAACATCATCCGAACGGCCAGTTATTCGAACAAGATCAGCATCTTTTGATGAATCTTGTCTTGGAGGAAATTTAATTTGAACATTATGTTGTTTTTGTAATGGTTGAATATATAATCCACCTTGTGCAAGTAAATATCCATAATGACGATGTGGAATAGACATTTCTTTTGTTATTGTATTTTGCCATGTATCAATTAATTCTTCTAAACGTTTTTGTACACGTTCAATAGTTTCTTTTGGACCACGTAATAGAACTTGATCAGAATTTGTATTACGTTCAGGTAATTTTATTAACATATCACCATATTTTTTTTGTAAATCATTTAATAATTTACGTTTATTTTGAAAGAAACGACCGTGCCATTTAGGATCAATTGTAATATATTGTTCAATTGAATTTTCTATTGAAATATTTAATTGTGCAATATGTTCTTCAACAAGTTTTCGAGCTTTATCAACATCTTGTTTTTTACCATTTAAACGAATTGGTGAAGAATCTTTTGTTTCATCTGGCGATGGCATATCAATACGAACATCAGGCATTTGTTCACGTAAACGTTGAATATTTGATCCACCTTTACCAATTAATAAAGGATATAAACGTTTTGAAATTTCAATTTCAGTTGAATATAAATCTTTTATTTTTTGTTGTAAAAATTTTGAACATTTTTCAACATCTTCTTTATCACCATGTAAAATAACTTTATCACTTTTACCATTTGCATCAGGAAATGTTATTTGAATATTATGAAATTTTGATCGAACTTCTTCTAATTTTTTACCTTTAACACCAATTATCTGAGGATAATATTGTGGATCAATACTTACACCAGTTGTTCGTTCATTGGACTAGAAAAATAAAGAAAGAAATTATCTTTGAACTTCATGAAATACGATTTGAAAAGAATTTTAGTTTTTTCCTTGAATACCTGTTGATCAGCTAATCTTATTAACATCTTAAAATGATATAACGATTCTTTTTACTATTTAACCTTATCAATATCGCCTTTCGTAATTAATCTACACAATGATTATATAGTTATCAAATATGAAGTTCATGTTTCTAACTTAAACAATTGACCTGCATTGAAAATTATACAAAAGTACTAATAATTCTGTATGAAATAATGTCATTCGTTTGAGTTTCAGTGTATCTGCATCATATAAACTATTTTGATTACTAATAAATCAAAGAAAAACACGAAGGAACTCTAACGTGTGTAATTACTTTCTTTCAATAGATAAAACGCTTTCGTTTACGATGAAATCAATGTTTTATAAATAAATTTTATATTAAAAAAATTTCTTACCAATTTTTGAACTCGTTCAAGTAAAATTTGTCGGGCTTTTTCAACACTTTCTTTTGAACCCATTAATTTTACATGACGACTTTCATCAAAAGGAAATTTAATATCACAATTTGTTTGTTCTTGTATTTCACTTAAACGTATTTGATTTTTTCCAATTAATTGCTTATAATATTGAGGATCAATATCAACTTCTAAATATGTTGTATTTGTATTTCGTAAATCATCAATAACAGTTTGAACTTGACTACGAACAAGTTCAACTTCTTCCGGTGGACCTTCTATTGCAATATGATCATCACGAAAATACATTCGTACATCTGGATGAGATTTTCGTATTATATCAAGATTAGCATTACGTTCACCTTTAACAACACTATGCATCCAATGCGGTGCACTAATTTGTACAGCAGTTAATGCATTTGCCTTGAAATAAATAAATAAAATTAATTTCGCAATTTGAAAAAAAAAAAGTAATTTTACCATTTTATAAATCATTGTTATAGCTTCACCAATTTTATTTGTTTCACCAATAACTTGAATTGTTGAGCAATTTTCTTCTTGATTCGGTATACGAACAACAACATTTGTTTTATCAAAAATTTCTTTTAAACCAGCACCTTTTTTACCCAATATAAAACGATGTTGTTCACATGGAATTTCAAGAGGAAATGTCATTATTTTTCCTTCCTAAAACACAAATCATTCTTAGAAATATAACTCATGGGACAAATTCTTTTCAGCTTTCTTAATCATTACAAGATGAATTTCGAATATCGATAAATATTCCCTGATTAATTTACAATCTAATAGAAACCGTTACGTCTCAGTTTTACACTTTAAGAAAACAAAATATTTACCATATTTTTAAAAAATTGCATAATTCTTATTTTAGCTTGTTCAACAGGTTCACGTTCTCCACGTATAGATATTTCATCTGTTTGTTTAATAGGTGGTGGTAAATCAATAGTAACATTTAATTGTCGATGTAATTCATTAACAAATTGATAACGTATCCATGGATGATACAGATATGGTATTATTAAGCGTTCATAACCTTTATTCAATTGTATATGATATAATTCAAGAATTTTTTGTTCACATAATTTCACATTATCTTTTGCGCCTGATACAAGTATAAAATTTGATTGACTACCTTGTGATGGTACAGCAATACGTGTTAAAGTTTCTTGTTCTAATAATTTTAATATTGAACCACGTGGACCAATAATAAAACGATGAAAATCCAATGGAATATCTACTTCAATTTTAACTGGTTTTTGTAATTCACGACTAATAAGGACTTGAGCTAAACGAACTTGTTCTGGTCGACCGGTAATAGTAACAATTAAATTTTGATCTGCATTGAAAAATGTTATATTTGTAGCTGAAATAAAAACGGGAATTTTAGATAACCAAAAAAATAAAAATTTAAGAAATAGTTTACATGTTTCTTTTTGAATTCGCATACAAATTTTTTGTAGTGGTTGTCCACTAGTAATGGATGGATTATTAGCACCATTATTACGTGTTGATTGATTAGCAGCACGTCGAGAATTATCCGCAATACGTTGTTCTTCTGGAGGAATTTCAATCTTAAGAAGAAAAAACAAATGAAATATCTCTTTCTGCGTAAATTTGTATGGCTTCGAAAATTGAATTCAGTACGAAAAAATATAACTTTACTTACAATTTTAGTTGTAGCTAATTTTTCATAATTTCCTATTTTACGTCGTCGATCTTCATCATTCTTTATCGAAGACTGTAATGATGATGTTGTATGAGCCATGTTACCTATTCCATTTAATGATGATGAAAATGGTGATGAAGAAAAAAATGTATTCGAACGATTTATATCTAATTGACCAGAAGATAATTGAGGAAATGCCTCATTATAATCTGGTACATCATCAACTTCATTTTTATTTGTTGTTGATGATGCCAAAATGATTCCAGTTGTATCAGTTAAACCATTTTCTCTTAAATAATTCTCATCCGTTACTGTAGCCATGATCAAATAAATACCTACAATAGAAATCAATCAAATATAATATCATTCATGATCAATTTTGGTACATAAAATGTTATTTTTTGCATATCAAATTACAAAAAAAGAATGTAACACGTAGGCATAACATTCATAAAAAGACGCCCATCACCACAAATAGAGAGAGAAGAAAAAAAGGAAGTACTAAAAAACATCTGTTCGCATTACATATCAAAAAATAATAATGGAAATATTCTTTTTTTTAAACTTTAATGTAGTGGTTAGGAAGTCTAACTACTTGATGTAAAAAGGGAAACTATCAATAAAATACACTTAGATATTCACATATCAAATACTCATTATTCTTTTGTCAATATTAATTAAAGTTGTTAATGAATAAAATATCAATCGAGAAATCTGACATATATGTATTTTATTTACTTTCATGTCAAGAAAAAAAGATAAGTAATCTTCGAAAGAATGCAAGACAAGAAAAAGTCTAGATGAATGATAATACGCATACAAAAAAATTTCTATCGCATGACGTCATAGAATATAAGAAGAAAAATCAATAAATGTATATAAATGAAATTTATTAAAATTTTTATGGCTTTTTCTTGTTTGAGTTACCTGTATATTTATAATGAAATATGTCGAAAATTCATAAGATATCTATGCAGATGAATCAATGAGGTTGGAAAATATATTTTGATTGGATAAAAAACTACCAATAAATTTTTCCGATATACAAGAATCATCTGTGATGAGTAAAATTTTTGTTTTTATTTTAAATCTTTTTAAAATATGCTGCTTTAATTATCAAGTAAATTACTCAGATAAGAAAAATTCTTAGATTATGTATAAATCAACTGTTAATTTTTATTCGGTAGATGAATTTTACA
Organism: Adineta steineri; assembly: GCA_905250115.1. Lineage (NCBI taxonomy): Eukaryota > Metazoa > Rotifera > Eurotatoria > Adinetida > Adinetidae > Adineta > Adineta steineri. The sequence goes on along the minus strand of CAJNOI010000073.1, from coordinate 286,654 downwards.
ACGTGTTTTTTTTCATTATAATCTTATTCTGTCTTATATGATGATGCTTAGAAGCTTTTTTTTAAATTATTAAAATATGATTTCTAAATAAAAGACTAGTGATTTCTGTGAGATAAAATCAATTATTGTCATATAAGCAAAATTTAAGATTTATGTACGAATATCGAATTAATACTAAATTGTTCAGGGTGTCCCAAAAGTCCGGCGTGAATATATTTTCACCATAAGATTTGACTTCATCAACAATTTTTTTTTAAATTGTAGCGAAGAATCTGAAGTTTTTTTTGATCTAGAAGACCTCGCGAGTTATCCCTAAAGAACTATCCTATATCACTAAAAAACAAAATTTCTTCGACTTCTCTTACTAGTTTTCTCAATACTTTGTATATGAAATATTCGAAAGAATTCGACGATCTCTATCTAGCCACATCAAAATATCAACGAAAAGAATTACTAGAAGTGCGTGTTACTAGTATCGTATGAATCAAGGAGTATTTTTTGTTCTTGAGTGATATATGACGGTTTTCTGGAAGTGACTTGCGAGGTCTTCTAGGCTAAACAAAACTTCAGATATATGAAAGAACTTTCACACCGGACTTTTGAGATACCCTGTATTTTATATCTAATTAGAGTTTATCAATATAGTCTACTCTACTCAGACTCAATGATTCCGATATATCGCTATTCATCTTCTTAACGAACGTATCTTTTCCAAACAGATTGATCTCTATAAGTGGAATTTCCTATGCTTGTAATAAATAAATCTATTAGATAGAATTGTATAAGTATTATATTAATTAATTCAATTTTGCTTTGAATGTAAACATTTATTTTTTTCTAGATTTATTATTAGTTGATATGGCACTTGATATATTTTCAATTATTAATATATGGTCTCGAAGTAAACAACCTGGAAAATATGGAGAGGTATAATAGAATCTAACTTTTTCAATTCTAACTTAGTTATCGATAAAATTCAAAGCATTTTTTTTTTTCTGTTATTAGATTGAATGTATCGATACTAATAGTGATTCAACATCAGCGTCAAATCCATTTGTCACACGCAACAATGATTTATATATTGGTACTAGTGATGGGTAAGTTATTATTATTGCCTTGTTGAATACATAAGTGAGAAAGGAAAAAAAAGAAATGTCGACTCTATTAAATGCCACTATCATTCGTTTGCTTTTCTTGTCCGACGGCGATGAGTGGCATTCAATTGTATTTCGAGGCCACAAAGATCACATTTTTTCTATATTGATCGTGCTCATATATATAAACACCGGATCATGCTTAATTGATTTATTGACGGTAGATAGATAGTTTGTGTTAGCATTGACATAGCAAGTATTTATCCTTGTATTTCATTTATTTTTCCTGTAACAATCTATTGTTGATAACTCTAGAGATTTCTTCATTCGTCTATTCGATTTAGAATTTGTTAATCGACATGCATGCATTTACATTGAAAAGAAAAATAAAATGAATCGTTTGTCCCTGTAGAATTACAATACTATATATGCATTTTCCTTTTTTCTTCTTCTTCTTCTTCTATTGCTTACCATATTAATCATGCATAGAGTGTATATCTCATAAGCAACAAAAAAAAGTCTCTTTTTCCGAAGAAAGATAACTAAAATAATATATAGCACTTGCGCACAATTTGCTTAGCTCTTCTTTTTCTTTTTATGAAGATAAATCATGGATATGGCAATGATGGTATCCTATCAGGTTTTTCTTCTTTCATGCAATACGATGAGACATGTCAGTGATAGATCAAGAATCAAACGTCTGTATAGAATAATTTAGTACTATCACCATGTGGTGAAAATCGATATCTTATATAAGAGTTTGGAATGTGTATATACAAGAATTTTATGCACGTGCAATAATCAGTAAAACTGAATAGTGGCATGTTACTTTATAATTGTAGTTCTTTCTGTTTTTTTTTTGAAACTTAGTTTTACTCTCGTTTGCATTCTATATGTCACTTACGCATGCATACATTTTAACAATTCATTTGTTGAACAAGAGGAATACATTATAAAAACACCTTTGTAACAATGACATTGTGGTGAGGAAAAGGGAAGAAGATGCTTTTATACTTTGGTTTTATTATTTGAATAGGGAAGTAATAGAGAGCGATGCAAATAGAAGATGTCGGAACATCCTTGGAGAAAGAAGAGCGGAAAAGAAAGAAAGCGAAACAAATTGAACTGTCACACGATTGCCTGATGTCCGTGATTAGAACTGTTTTTCTTTTCTTCGACTCTCATTTTCTCATGTCATTCACGATCAGATTAGAATCCATACAAAAAAGAAAATAATAATGACATTGTCATGCAAGTCTTAATTTTGCCTGTTAGAATCGAAATTTTTATCAGTTATACAAACATATTTAATGAAAAAGTAGTATTCAACGACTTATTCTTAAGAACAGGAAATAACCCATGACAACTTGAAAGATCAAACGACAGTCATTTCATAAATGTATCATCAAAAGATAATTGCAATGATGTTATTCAATTGTTCTGGAAAATGAAGTCAGACAAATAATAATGATTATATTTCGTAACAGAATGCGTCTCTTGAGGAAGACATTAAAAAGAAGAGGAAGAAGAACGATAGTGATCGATTAATTAGCTTGGCATGAATTTCTATTTGGTTGCAATGATATTTTCCAAACGGATCTAGTTTCACACTGTGAAGTAATGGAATTTTTCCGTCTCTTCTCTCTCTCTCTCTATAATATATACATATTGAAAGAATAGAGCAAATAATGATCGTTGTTGGTCATTCATTTTTTTGTTAATCAATGGTTAACATCAAGTAAAATCTTTTATATAATAATGGGACAACAAGGGTGGACATTTTTTTTTGTCTTTCTTCTATATTGCTTGAACAGAGGACAAAGAAAAAGAGAGGAAAAAAGAGAATAAGAAAGGGAGAGAAACAGGTTCTATCGTATTTCTACATCGACTTTCTTCTTCTTCTTCGTCTTCTCCATCATCATTGTCTCATCTCATTTCTATCGGCATGCTATGCCCTACATAGGCGTAGTACTGTAATTTACAACTTTCTTCCTGTATGTATATATATATGTATTCATCATTATCGTTTTAATTGAATATTTCATGATTATCAATCGTATTTTAAATTTAATTGAATCAATCGTCATTTTGACGTTATTAACATGTATTCTATGTGAACAACAGCAGCAACAGCAACAATCATCTAATCAATTATTTCATATTCTGACTTCTCTAAAACCATTTCGTTCACAAATTTGTCAATTTAAATTTGAAAATTGTATTCAAGATTCTTCCTATGCTGATCAATTAGATACTGATTGTAATATATATTCACGTTTACGTGATTGTTTTCGTTCATTACTCGATGAATCTCAATGTTTATCATCTCAACTTAAACATCAATATAAAAAAGCTAAACAAAATGAATACGAAGCATGTGGTGTTACTTCATCTTATCAATCTGCTCATTCATCATGGTATACTTCCTCATCATCAAAATTACAAACTACCTTTCGAACAATGTTCATACTATTCTTTCTATCATTTATTTGACAAAAATTTTCTATCTACATCATCCGGTGATTTTATGCTCGAATGCATTTGTTCTCTTCAATCTTAGATTATTATTTATCGTTGATCAACACATGCGTTTATTCTATGTCAATAGAATTTTATTTACCTTGTGCTTATTATTCAAGATAAATATAGTTCATATAGTAGCCAAGTGGTAATTGAACTTGATTTATTTATTCATTTTCTTGAATATCATACAACAAAAAAAAGAAGTTTTTATATCAATAACGAATATACAAACCGATTAATCGATTATTTTCTTTAGACTGTTACAAATGTCTCGTATCTTGTTTATATAAAGACAGTGGAGAAATAAAAATTCTTCTTTTTTTTTCTTCTTCTACTACAGACAATATATACATGATTAATGTGCACTACAAATTATTCTCTTGTAATATTAAGATGGCAATGCTGCTATACATACACATATCTATGTTCATTTAGTCTCAAGAAGTATTTTGCCTACTTAATATAATATCGCCGAAGAAAAGATGTGATAAGAAAACGAGCATTACGATAAGTGGGTACTTCTATCAGAAGGAGATATTATTAGAGACACCTGTTACAACTGCAGCAGCAGCAGCAGCTAATCAAGTAATAGAACGAAGGAGAGCGAGAGAGAAAAAATAGTTCAATGCTATATGTATTGTTAATCTTTTTTGATAACATGTCATTATCATTAATGACATACATTTTCGTTGTAAAAGTTTAATGTTCGTGTACTCTTTAAAGAATATGAATCAATGGAAATAACATGATAACACCCTCATTGTCCGAGAATGAATAAGTAATTCATACGTATTTGGAACAAAGATGTTCACTACATATTTAATGTCATAGGAATATATGTATTATGTAAGAATTCTTTTACATTCTAGTTTTGTTCACAAGTTTCGGTTGAAGGAAAAAAAACCGAATGAATCAACATCATCTCAATCAAAAGAATATGAATGTCTTTGTATTGGAAGTCAAAATCTTGGAACAGTAAAAAGATTTTAATACGAAAAAAAATAGATAATTCAATGTTTTTATTTAGCGTAAACCAATAATAAAATTAAAAGTAGTAACAGTGCCTTCTCTTCATCGTCTATTCGTATTAAGTGATAATTTTATTCAAATACTTGATAGTGATAATTTACAAGTATGAATATAAATTTTTCTCAAATGATGTAATTTGTTTTATTATTTAGCCTATTCCAAATATAAAAATAAAAAATGTACTAACATTTTGTATAGCAAATAGATCTAGTCAAGAAGCACATATTGATGTAAATATAAGATTAAACAAATTTTACATAATTAATATTTTTGTTATAGATATGTGTGTCAATAAGAAAGAATAAAGTACAAATCTATCGATTGGATAAAACAAATATTATTACTTCAATAAATGAAATATCTATACAAGATTCATTCATATCAATTGTATGTTTTATAATTAAAATTTATATCCATTGTTTTCTCTTTTCTTAGTCAATGGATGATCATGGTATTATGGCATGTACGGAAAATGAATATTTTTCATACAATCCACCAACTAGTGCTGATCGTCGATCGATAGGCTCTTTCAATAGTATATTTGAATTAAATGATCCTAATATATCAACTTGTTTCACAAATATTTCTCCGGTATGGATATTTTTATTTTATAGACCTAGAAAAAGAATTTATCACTGTTCAGACGAACGTTATCATAAAAAAAATCAATAATCTTTCATATATCGTCTGAGTAGGAAACAAACCTTTAATATACAGTGACAAGTAATTATTTATAATGGAGCATTTGTTTCAAACTATATGATTTATTTAGTTATAAAAGAAAACATATGTATTACAATTTTTCATTGGCTGTTGAGAACGTATTTAAGGAGGTGATATCTTACGAGGGAACTACCCGAGGTATCAAAAAGCTTTTGGACTCAGACTATTTTTATGTAGTAGACCCTAGTGAGTAGCGAAATACCCTAAGTTGATTCGTGTCCTTATTGCTTTGGGAGTGAGTTATGGTCAATTCACTATCTTTTTGACGTATGACAGTATATGAGTGACTTTGGATCTGAAATTTTGCCCATATAGAGATCTTATGAAGACTAAAATACCCTGAAAATATCAGGCAAAACGAGTGAACCCTTCTTGAGATAATGAATTCTCGAAAATCGACTATCTGTTTCACGTGCTGAAGATTTATCTTCAAAAACAGTTGTTTTTTGACCTTTCACAATCTCAAGAGGGGTTCACTTATTCTGCCTGAAATTTTCAGGGTATTCTAGTATTCATAAGACCTCTTTATGGACAAAATCTCAGATTCAAAGTCACTCATATACTGTCATACGTCAAAAAAATAGTGAATTGACCATAACTCACTCCCAAAGCAATAAGGACACGAAGCCAACTTAGAGTATGTCACTGCTCGCTAGGGTCTACTAGCTAAAACTAGTCTGAGCCTTACAACTTTTTATCACTTCGAGAGGTTCCCTCGTCAGTATATATTTCATCGATTCGATGTATGTCATACTTAGTTAGTTTACTATTGTAAAAGTAATTCGAATAAGTTAACCATTCAGTTATGAAGACTCGATCAAAAAATAGCGAAGTTCGGATATAATTTTAGGGGCAATATTTACTTAATGGTCCTCATGTTGGTGTTACAACTTCGTTAGAAGGTACAAGTCAACGTGCTCCATTAATGTTTACTAGTCCACCTTTGAATTTTATCTATTCACATCCTTATTTAATTGTACTTGTTAAAGATTATATTCAAATATACAGGTATGAATATATCTTTTTCAAAAATTTCAAATAAAATAAATTTTATTCAAGTTATTTGGACGATAAACTTAAACAAGAAATATTAAAACAATGTCGAACATTAACAAATATGCAACAAGAAAATTTAAAAACTGTTATTCTGACGGATAAAGATAATATTTATTTACTTGAACCACTTGGTCTTGAAGAACAAATTGATCAATTACTTAATCAATATCGATTACAAGAAGCATTAACATTAGCAGAAAGTAATTGTTCATTAGTAGAACAACGTAGAACAAATCCACTTGTTTTATTAACAAAAAAACGTATTGCATTTATTGAATTTGGTGCAATGAATGTTGTTCGTGCAGTAAATTTATTCGTAGAGATCCATATTGATTTTCATGAAGTAAGAAATTAAATTATCTTTAGAAAAAAAAAACAATTCAATTGTGTTTTTAGATTATATCACAAATACCAAATTTTTTACCACTAGATTCTTCATGGCCAGCTATAGATGAAAATCTTCAAAATCAATATACTCAATGGTTAAATGCATGCTGTGATTATATGACAAAAAAATCAGTCGACTTTTCTCGTCACCCAGTAAGGACAAAATATGACTGTAGTTTTAAAATCTAAGAAATTATATATGAATTTAAATACTAATAAGAGAAAAGTAGTTCTGTATTTCTTATGTGCGATAAGAGTATATGAGGGCTTCATTTGTCGTTCTGGATAGACTTAATTGAATTATGATCAAAGAAAATACAAAAATCATTGAATGAGTGTACAATTCAGTTTGAACTTTGATGACATTACATTCTGTAAAGATCATTATTTTAAATATAATATGATTTAATGAACTAAGATTAACGTTTCTAAGACATGAATAGATCCTCGTGTTGAAAAGATTCATATTACCAGACTTAGCGTATTATCTGTTATTTGAACTAATACTATTTTATTCGTTCATATAAATATGATAGTATCGATTTCGATATTTTGTTTAATTAATAATTTTCTTCTTCTAGGACTATTATCCTGCGTTATTAAAAGCATATATACTTATTAAAAGCCATGAAACTGTTAACGAATTTATTGAAACTAATTCTTTACACATTCCAGTTGATTATACGAACATTCTAATTGATGCAAAGTTTTATCATGCTGCAGCATTACTTTCATCGGCGCATCAAAAACATGAACAAGCAATAAATATATGGAAAAAGTAATGCCTAATATATCTATTTTTATATTCGAACTATCTAAGAATTTTTCTATTTAGCGTAGACTTATATCGAATGAATATTCTAATGATGAAACATTTCCTGGGATATGGATTATTGCAAAATATATAATTGAAAGAAATTTCGATCGATCATTGGAATTCTCTACTGCAGAATGGTTACTGGAACGACATGAGGAAGACTTAGCAATTAAAGTAATATAAAATAATTTTCTTATAATTAAAAAAAATTATTATGAATTAAATAATGATTTTTAGATATTTACTAGTAAATACAAAAATGAATCAAATAATGATCCATTCTCTTCAGATCGAGTTATTAATATTTTAAAAAAACATTCAACAGCATTGGTAGCTTATTTGGAATATGCAGTATTTAAATTAAAACTCGAGGTATGTATTCAATAATAAGTCGAAATTTAGATGAATATACGTGTGATTAAATAAGAAATATTTTAAAACAGATCATTTATAAAAAAAAAAGTAACTTCAATTGAATTTAGCAGTGATGAAGACAAAATTGGATCACATTCTTTATACTTCTACTAAAGGGTTTTTCTCTTATCTATTAATTTCTTCAAAAATACGGCATTCTCTTTTTTAATACCTAATGTACTCTGCACGTTTGTTCGATACCTCTTAGCAACAATCTTCTAATAATCATGTTAGAACAGAAAGCGTTTATATTTACACTCAAAGACAAAAAATATAGATCGTACGATCCAGGAATATCGTTCTTTTCGGCTACCGTTCAGTATATGATGCTGTCGAAGGACAGTTTCAGAAGCTCAATGTTTTTCCTGCACCTCTGGGCAGAACGATAGCCTAACGCAAAGTTCTTCACGCTCCTCATACACGTTGACTAATCACAAACTAGCTATGAGGCCTGTATTGTATATCATAATGTAATCAGCATACTATCGGATGAGTGATCCGAGACAAACAGCTGTTAGTGCTTTGTCCAAGGTCCTTTCATAGTTGATGATACCAAGATTTGAACACAGTACCTTGTGAATACGTGTCGAATAACGTAAATAAAAGAGAGAGTGAAGGATTCATCTTAGAATGAATCTTGTGTACATTAATCATTGATGATTATCATCATCTATATTGCACTGAATACATTGTGATAAATTCCACAGAAAGAAACTAATCTCTATATTAGTTTTAGGTTTTAGTTAAAAATTAAATTATAATTTGTTTTGATTGTGTTTCAATTATTAACGAGGTTTAATAGATCTTAGTTTATTCTGATAAACCCATTAGTAAATAATGACACCATATCGAAATCGAAACAATTTTTGATTGATTGAAATTTTTATTTTAAGTCTGATCAAATTCATACAATGTTAGTTAATATTTATCTTGATCAAATTTTATCAAAATCCGATGATGATAATGAACAAATACGGTACTATATGAAATATATCTTTGATTTTCATTTATGTTTTTCTTTCGTTCTATTTTAGTTCAAAATTGCAAGCATTTATAATCACATCTAATTCTTATCGTATTCAAACGGTTTTAAATCGAGTTAATCAAACAAATCGATTACGTCGTGAAGTCGCTCTTCTCAATGGCAAAGTAGAAAATTTTTCAATAGATTTACATGTATATATATTGATTTGTATAGATGAATAATTTCGATCAAGCTTTTCGAATACTTATTGATGAACTTGAAGATTTTGAATATGCAGAAAATTATTGTATCACTTTATCACAAGGAAAATCTAGTGAAGATAGAAAAATAGTTGCTCATATTTTATTTAAAGTTCTTCTTAATTCATTAAAAAAGTAAGTTTCAATATTAAAAAAGAACATTTTCGTTCTATTCTATAGAAATTCTTTAGAAATTCAGATAAAACAACTCAAGTATTACTTCATATTCTATGTAATAATGAAATTGAATTTGATTTTATCGAAGTGTTACAACAATTACCATCACATTGGTCACTTGCATCATTATCTCAAATACTTCTACGTGCTTTACGTACATATTCATATACTCAACGTTCAACTAAAATTGAATCAGCTTTAGTTCGTGTACAAAATGAACGATTACATACTAAATTAAGCCAATTAAAATCTTTAAATACACTTGTTAATGAACATCGACAATGTAAACATTGTTTACAACATTTCTATGAAACATCATGCGTTGTTTATCAAGATGGTAGTCAAGGTCATGTTCATTGTGCAAAAAAATACAATCAAAAACAGTAACAATTCTACGAAGATTTTATTCCAATGATTGTTTCTTTTTTTGTTCGATTTAAACAATGATTTCTTTTCTTTTTTTTTGTCTATAAAAAATTCTCTAGTTGTTATTTATATTTGATTTAACAAAACAAAAAACAAATTTTTTTTATATAGTGATTATTTATTTATTTTATTTGAAAATACAAAAATTCATCTTATGGAACAAAGTCAAATAGATAATAAACGAAATTTGAAATAACTGATTTCATCGGAGTTCGTGAAGTTAAATGAATGATTAATTGCTTTCAGGGTTATTGTCTTTAAATGAATAGACTCGATGCTTCAAGCAGGGATGTAGCCAGAGGGGGTGCACCGCCCCTTGGCGAAGAATATCTGAAGGGGAGGTACTGGTAAAGAACCTTGTCACAGGACAAAAAATTATTTCCCTGTTGATGTGCACCCTCTATGCAAAATCCCTGGCTTCAAGATCGAAGATTTCATCCAAAATATAATACACTAATTGACTCTCAAATAGATTCCAGTGAATGAAGAGTATTTCAGGCAATTCTAATTACTTCATATACCTTCAGTATATTGAGATCAACTGTTTTTCCTTGACAGAAATCATTTCATTTTAATGAAATGCAATAGATTTGAGTGAAATACATACTTCAGTGCTAGGAGTGATGGCTTAGCATTAATATGAAAATAATACACAGGTTTATTATTGTAGAGGAAACATTTAATGCCGATTTATGCATTAAATTGTCATTAGTAGTACCAATGCTACTTTGAATTCTAAAAATTCAGCATTAATTAACTTTCGCTGAGAAATAAATCAATGCATTATTTTCAGTTTTAATGCTAAGTCAGCACCTCTATTCAGTGCCAAGCATTCAAAACACTGAGAGGAAAATAAAATCAAGAGAAGACTTCTCATAAAAACAAATGGCTTTACTGAGACGACATTTCCGTTACTAATTATGTAATTTAATCTCAAGTAAACTGACAACGTTCATATTCTATTCGAAGCGAATTAATAACTAGTTATTTTTTTTGCGAACCCTTAATGAGTTACATATTCTTCAGGAAATATCCTATCTTAAATCGTTGCTCGACAATCTGTAAATGTGTATGACAATTTCGAATAAAAAAATATAATATTACTTTCGATAAGACAATACTGCCATCTGTAAATTCTAAAACATATTCTTCGCTTTATTCATCCAATAAATACCTTATATGATCAACGGGTTTAATTAATAGTTTATTCGCTCATTGACGATTACGTTACGATGAGTAATAGATTTCACTAAATCATTCCTTATTTGTCACAATGTTATGCTAAATTAGTAATAGTAAGTGAAAAATTATGACTCTTTATATTAATAGGTATTTATTTATTAAATATTCAGATGATGAAACAAACATTTGTCCATGATATTAGTCATCAATTACAATCGGCCATATTCTCCTCAGGCCTAGCAGCTAAATTAATATGTTTATTTTGTATTATTGGATATGGTCTTTCATATAGTCCACAATGTGTTCGAATACTCACAGTCATTCCAGGCCATGTTATGCCTCCAAATTTTTGGATTTGGTTTGTTGAAATCTTTTTTCTATTAAAATATTTAAGTTTCCGTTTTCTTTCTCTATCTCTAGGACATTTGTAACACATACTTTTATTGAATTACACATATGGCATACAATAATTGATGTTATTGTTGTTTTTCTTTATTCAAAAATGATTGAACCATTATGGGGTACAAAAGAATTATTAAAATTTTATTTTATTGTTACAATACCAAATGCATTAATTGTAACATTTACTTATTTTTTATTTTATGGTTTTACATTTAAAGAAGAATATTTATTTGAAAGACCTATCTATGGTTTAGCATCATTTATCGGTGCATATTCAGTTATTATCAAACAAATTATGCCTGATACAGTTATAGCAACAACACCATTTTTTAAACTTAAACAAGATCATGTACCATTATTGATTATTATTTTATCAACACTATTATGGATTGCACATGCTGTACCAATACATTTTTTAATAATGCTTAGTTTTGGTATTATTATTAGTTGGACATATTTAAGATTTTTTCAAATTCATCAAAATGGAACGAAAGGTGATATGTCATCAACATTTTCGTTTGCTAGGTAAGGAGAAATTCATTTTTCGAATTTGATTTTATTTGAATGGGTTTACTTTTTTTTCTTTAGTTTCTTTCCATCATTTATATCACCAATAATAAGTGTTTTTGCGAATACAATTTTTGAAATCTTTGTTAAAATTAAATTATGTCAACCATATGTAAAGAAATATAATGCTTCGTCATCGTCAAGTATTACTATAACAATTCCAGGAGCTGAAGCGGCTGATGCTGATAGACGAAGGTTTGTTTATAGATAATAGAGTAGTCATAAATAAGTGATAATCAGTGATTTATCTAGAGGGAGGGCAGTGATGGCGGCGCCCTCCCGAAAACCGATTTTGTTCTTCCGAAAATTGCAATTTCTGTGCTTATACTATGTATTTTTCTTCCAGAAATTAGGTTTTCGCCCTCCCGGAAATCGCTATCGCATTCTCGAAAGGAAAAATCTAGATAAAATACTGGTGATAATAAAGAATACCTGTGATTCTACACTTATTCCAGATGAGTATAATTAGTAAAATATGTCAGGAGATATTGACAATGAGTCTATTAAGTATATCAAATTAATCATGAGTAGAATCAACTATAGATTTCAAATTATTTATTTTAATTAAAATATGTTTGCATATATAAGATAAAATTAACAAGTCAAATTCCCAGGTCAAAAAATCTTACAAGAATCTGACAAAAAATTGTGGTATCTGAAATCTTGTATCAAGTCATACCACGTTTTTCTTAAAATATCTTACGTGCATTGTATTTTCACAGTAATAATTTTAAGTGAGATTTTGAAAAAAATATTAATTTTAGTAGAATATTATGGTGGCATTGTACTGCATAAGAATCCTATAACAGTTCTTATAGTACGAACTAGTCAAGAAATCAGGAACCACGATTTTATGTATGATCCTTGTCTGGCTTCATCCGATCATATGTGATCAGAGATAGGATTGCTACAAGATCTTGCTATGTGATTGCTCGATCTGGGAAGCTATTTTTTAAGTGCAAAAAAATCAGAATAAATTATAAGATAATTTTTGGAAATAGTACTGATGCCGTTTTAATCTGGTGCCTACTATTTTGTCTTCTGTCCAAAAATAGACTAGATTTTTATATTTATTATTCTATTATGACAAATTTATACATAATTTCAATGAAAATCTTTCTCATTGAATATGAATACTGTTTCCAATAAGTGCAAATACTCTGTATATTCTTAATTGTATTTAATAGAAATTAGAGTATTTCTTAAGTTTTATTCTTTAACTATCGACGGATTTATCTTCATTTGAGATTATTGAAAATTCGCTTAGTCAAAAGAAAGCAAAACTAACATAGTTATTCGCGTTTTATTAACTTCTGAAAAGAATATGGTTGTTAATAGTACTGATACTCTTGTGTTAGTATTATCATAAGTGCTTACATCTGTTATAAGCAAACGGACTACTTGATAGTATATCTATTGGGTTTCCATGAAATTTTTGTCATGTCGACATATACTTATTAACCTTCGCAGAGTAGAAGTATTTATCATAGATCGATAATCAAAATGCATATATCCTTAATATTAATAAATGAGAGCAGATAAGAAGTATATTTATTCATCGTATACATATATTAAAAGTTGTTATATTTCGTTTTATAATATCCTTTGTCCTCTATTTATTTTATAATACAGCTGTCGTTTATATTATTTCAAAACAGTAAAGAATCTATATTTAGTTGCGTCTTTTTTCTCGACGACAACTTGTTTATCTTAACTTGATCTATTGATTATACATTTGTGTTATTTCTACGAAGATGTTTGTTTAAATTAGTTAATTTACTATAAACTTTGAAAGAATATCTTTTCTTTTTCTTTTTATTTTAGACAAAAAGCATTAAAAGCTTTAAATGATCGTATGAAAGTAAAAGATACCTCAAGTGAAGCATGGCCTGAATTAGATGACACTCAACAAAATCCATTATTACCTCCTACACATCATATAGACAGTTCATCGGTAAAAATAGACATGAATAATTTACATGGAATATCAACATCTAATAAAGAAGATTTAAATCAAGAACAAACAACATCATAAACATTAGAGATTCTTGTTTCGTTCTTTAATCACATTGTATAATAAAAAAACAATTTCGAACAAAATCTCTCTCTCATTCTATTTCTCTTTAAATTGATAATCAAATTGAGAGTTAAGTAATCTGAGATTTTCTTTTATTGTTAAAAAATGCAAGAAGATTGAAAACTAATCTTCTAAACTTATAATATTACAAAAGATATGCAAAACGAGACATTCTTACATATCATTGAATTGAAAAATCGACATATGCACATTATACTGATGTCATAATTTGAATATATTGGTTTAAAAATTCTCCTTAGATTTCTGACTTTTAAAACATTCTTTTTATAACTAATGAGTCTTATATAATTATCTCAAAAAAAACTAGATATACTAAAAATGTTCATTCTTACTTACGTTGTCGAGTTTGATCTACTCATGCAGGAAACAATTTCTTGTAATTTTACAATTTCCGCATTTTTCATCAGAAAAAATAATCATCTCATTAGTAGAAATCTTTTGAGATTGAACAAATGAATGAAATACTTTAGTAATTATAATTTTTTTTTTAATTTTAGATATGATGTAATACATTTTTTTTAAGAAATCATTATGTATTCTTTCATTTTGATTACTCGGAAGAAACCCTTATCATGAAGAGTGTATAAGGAAAGATTGACTGATTCAGTATTACGAGTGGGTCGTAAATGTTTTATAATCAAATGAAAGAAGAAAAAAAGATTTGTTCTTGATAGAACATAAATCATCTTATATTTCACTTTATTAATCATCCATCTGTAAGATCAATTACTTCTATATTGATGTCTTCTTTTCAGTCAGTATGTAGGTAATGCATTCATTTATATTCTTGACCTTCAATTGCCATCTGTCAACATAAGAAGTATAACAATTATATTCTTCCAAGCGACATGTAGATTTTAAAGAAGAAATTTAAATTTATAACATTTACCGGTATTGTAAATTTAACTTATCAGTAATAATGTTTATAACAGAGGAAAAAAAGGTCAAGGGAACAGAATCTTCTAAGGTAACAAAGCTTATAGCATTTATGTCAATAAAGAGATATAATATTCTTGAAATTTCCCATTAGGTATTTCTTTTTTTTTCCTGAGATCGTAATACAAAACTTCCGTATGTACTGATCATAAGCTGGATCAAATATTTAGTAATCATATCTGTCACTTGATTTACCAACGACGTATATAGACAAAATACTATTCATTCCAATGACTCTTTTTTCATATTTTATCGTAATTTACTTTTCCTTTTTTTAAATTTATTCTTAAACGATTAGTCAATGTTAAAATTTAGCGAAACAGATGATTTCAAGGAATGTATATTATTTTAAGTTAAATGTCTAATTCGAAGGACAATTACATATGAGGAAAAAAAAAGAAATTTTTTATCCTTGTAAAAAATGGTGCAATTCGTCGATCTAATTAATTCTTTATATAGCATAGTATCACGTCGTTTCTTTTTTTTTCGATTGTATATATATGGCATCATATGTATACTTGATGAGAGCATAAGCAGCAGTAACCCTATCATCATCATCCTGGAACTATTCCTGTCTAGTCGCACATATATATATATATGGATATATGTATTGCATTCGCCTGGTTTTCTTTTTGCTGCTGCTGCTGTTGCTTCTACTACAGCTTGTCGTCGTCATTGTATAGTTGTGTCAGAGAGAGAGAGAAAGAAAGAAAGAAAGAAAGAAAGGATGGATGGAGAATAGCGACATAAAGGCATCAGCTCGAGGGTTCTGTGCATGCTGATGGGGCGATTTTTTTTTCTTCTTGTCTTATGCTCTTATTCCCTTTTCGCTGCCGCGCGGTGAACTGGCCAGACCCATTCCCAGCGACCGACCGTTTTTTTTCTTCTTGTATTCTTCTCATTGGTCGAAGTAGTTATTAATATAATCATAGTAGAAAGAGAGACATAGAGAGAGGGAGAGAGAGACCGCGAGATGGAGAATAAGTAGTTCAGAGTTCATCAGGCGAAAAGAAGGAAAAAAAAATTGTGCATGGTCGTTTTTTTTTGATGGTTTGAGAAAAAAAAATCGACAAAGAAGAAGAAGAAAGAAAGAAGTCCATTCATCCACCACTCAGGTGGAAGAGAGAGATTGTACACATACACACACGTCACTCTCTCTCTCTCTATCGTTTCTTTTTTTTTTTCTTCTTTTTTTTTTCTTTCTCTCTTACCAGTATAGTATAGAAGGGTCGAGCATGTAGGCGTTAATCATCACATTCATATTTCTCGCTTTCGTCGTCGACTGGACATTGCTACGCGCGGTACATTAACGTTCGTCGTTCTTCTTATTCTCCGTTCATCATTCATTCATTCATGAACTTATCATACCCTTATTTCTTGCTTTTTTTTTATTCTAGATATAGATATATATATATATATTTAGAGATTATTTTTTTATATATAAAATCATGCCGAGTGCAGCAATAATTGATCCATTCGTTACTGATTATCAACGTTCATCATTACTTATTCCATCATTTAATAATGAATTTCCAATACAATTTCAACAACAAACACAACAACAACAACAAGCATCCGATTCACTTGGTAAAAAAAGTCAAAATATGACCGAATGTGTACCGGTGCCAAGTTCGGAACATGTAGCAGAAATTGTTGGTCGACAAGGTTGTAAAATAAAAGCTTTACGTGCTAAAACAAATACTTATATAAAAACACCAGTTCGAGGTGATGAACCAGTTTTTATAATAACTGGTCGAAAAGAAGATGTTCATATTGCTAAAAAAGAAATTCTATCAGCTGCTGAACATTTTTCACAAATACGTGCTGGTAATTATTTAATATATATTCATTTAATAAGACAATTCTTTTCTTTTTTGTATTCTAGCTCGTAAACAACAAAATAGTACGAGTAGTTCATCGAATAGTAGTACTAGTAGTGGAAGTAATACCAATTTACATATTAATAATTTAATATTACCAAGTCAACAAACAACTATACAAGTTCGTGTACCATATCGTGTTGTTGGATTAGTTGTTGGACCAAAAGGTGCAACAATAAAACGTATACAACAAACAACAAATACTTATATTATAACACCAGGTCGAGATAAAGAACCTGTTTTTGAAATAGCAGGCTTACCAGAAAATGTTGAAGCGGCACGTATTGAAATTGAAAGTCATATTGCTGCACGTACAGGACAATCATCATTATCAGGTACTCAATCACCTGTTGAAGACAATGATGATACGAAATGGATAAAAACAAAATTTTCTCATCATTTATCACTTCCATTCAACAATAATAATAATAATAATAATAATAATAATAACAATAATAATAATAATAATACAATTGATGATAATAAACATATTCCATTACGCACGGTATCTCAATCATCTTATTTTCCATTAGAAGATAATTCATTAATGAATCAATCATTTGATTTTGGTTCATCATTTGATTTAATCAATGAACAAACATCAACCGATAATAATAATAATACAATATTTGATTCAGTTTGGTCAAATTTTAGTCTTTTATCATTAAAAACATCATGAATATATATATATGTATGTGTTTATATATATATATATATATACACACTCTCAGGTATGAATAATTCTTAGTGTGTGTGTGTGTGTGTTATTTAATTTATTCTGTGTATTTTTTTACCTTTATTTGTTTTGTCATCGTGTACAGCTATCTTGATCAGGGACATTATATGTATTAACCCGGAAAAAAATTAAATAAAGTTTATTATTCTTTTACTTTATTATATTATAAGATCTATCTCATTGTGAATGAGCATGTGCTTGTATGTGTGTGTGTGTGTGTGTGACCCACTAGTCCTAAGTCATTTGTGTGTGTTCCCTATTCAGGAAGTCAAACTGCTCAAACGTTTCTTTTTCTTGTTTGTTTTTTAGTTGTAGGTATCTATCTATATGTGTATGTGAGCTTTGAGCCTAACTTATTTTTTTCTGTCGTTTTTGTTTGTTTGTTTCTTTTTTTTTTGTCAACAACAAGTCTAGGCGCGTAGATTCTTTTTTTTTCTTCTTCTTTTCGGGTGTGTGTGTTTAGTATAAAATACCTGTTTGTGTGTTTAGAAAAACAAAAAAAAACTTATGTGAAAATCTTTGCACACATATATATCATTTATTAGTTGCTATTATTATTATTTTTTTTTGTATGCTCCGCATTATTCAAGAGAAAGAAAAACCATACAATTTATAAGAAATTTCGTCTCAGGTACAAAACAAATCTATGTATACGTGCGTGTAGTTTTTTTTTTTTTATATTTTTTTCTCTTGCTTGAATAAAACGTGCAGGGACATTTATGATGTCTGTCTATCTATCTACTGATTGTTTTTTTTTGATTGATGATATGAAAGAAAAGATATGTCATTATGTGAATACGAGAGAGAGAGAAAAGAAAAAAAACCCTTGAATGTCTATGTTTTTATAATAAAGGTTAATGTCCATTGTGTCCGTATGTTGTTTGATCTAGTCAACATACAGTACCGTACATATATATATTTGCGCGAGTTCATCGAACGGTCAAAGTCATTTTGATCGTTTCTCCCTTTTTTTCTTTTATTCTGTTTCTTCATCACTAAGCCAGCTGTTTCATTACAGATACTTTTCAATTTATGATTAAATACTGATAATCGATTTGAAATATTCTTAATCTTTAAAATAGAGAAAATGAACTAGTTTTTGATTACATCATTGTTTTAATATGATGCAATAATACTCGTTGATTAATCAACCTTTTTTTATTGAAAGAAAAATAACACTTGTTCTTTTTATTCATAGTGTGAATTTATATTTTTTAATCATGTCAAGATCTTTATCATACACATATTGTTTGATGATGATGATCATTTGTAATTATATTGGTGAATATGTGTCGAGATTTCACACTGTGTTTATTCGTTTGAACTCATTTGTATTCAAACTCATTGTCTACAAACATAATCATCTTGATTAGTTTTCTTAAGATGAAAAAAAATCAAAACTACAAACACTATCGATATATATATAATGATCTGTATCGAATGTTTGTATTTTTATCATGTTCATTTCCTGTTTATTAAAATTGATAGATATAAGAGACTCATATGGCATGTCAATATTGACCGGCTGGTCTTTTCTTTCTCCTTATGTATATCCAGATGTATACTTCTCTTTTTTTTGTTGTGTATGTTTATTTATAAAGAAAATTTCGATGATGTGAAATCTACATCCGGAAGGATATTTTTATATTTAGTAGATATGATTCGAGTTTTTTACACACTTGAACGAATGACATCATTGATCATGATAACGGTCAATAAGGTGTTGACAAATCAACTATAGCTCAATGATTAATAGACATAATGGGAAAAACTCTTTTGTGATCGATGAGCTATAATTTTGCCTTAAGCATAACGAAAAGAAAGAAATAGACTTCATCTCATTTGTCCTATATTTAAAGTAAAGATTTCAATTGTTATTATAAACTAATTAATGCTTCTAGCATTTAAATTCTAAAGAAAAAGGTTAAATATTTTAGAAATAGAAAATGTGTTAGTTTAATGTATTTCATATAACATACATTATCATTAGAAAAACATCAATACTTTGCTATTTGTATTTCACACATCTATTGAATTATATTATCAATAACGAATTATATTTGCTTTAGTCTAAAACAATATCCTACATTTTTGAATTAAATAAAAATGAAAAGAATGCTCATTGTTTTTACTCCTTCTAGATAAAAATGACTCATCTGTGTTCTTCATGTAAACAGATCATTGTAAATAATGCTTTACGAAAAAGTTGTGGTTCATGTCAACAAATATTTTGTTCGAAATGTTTATATCAACGTATTGCTGTACCGAAATTAAATTATCAAATGCAAGAAGTTTGTACACCATGTTATCATTCCATTGGTACACAAATGATGTTACAAAAACCACCAAAAGGTTTTACGCAAAGATTAGAACAACAACAACCACAACAACAGCAAATGAGAATGTCGGTCAATCAAATTGATCCTGAAACAAAAGCACTTGAAGAACGTCTTCAAAAATTACGTATGGATTTTCCAGCATCATCATCAACAACAGCTGCTGCTGCTGGTGTTGCTAATACTCCGGATGATCTTCTTCGACAAATGAACGATGAATTATCGATTCAAAACAATGATCAAAACGCTCTTGCAGATCGTCTACGTATTTTACATGAAACAATGCCTGCTGCAACTCCAGATACTGTTATTCTACCAAAACCAAAAGAAGAAGTGGTCGATGATGATGAAGATGAAGAATTTCCATGGTGTACAGTATGTAATGATAATGCAACAAAACGTTGTCTTGATTGTGATGAATTATTTTGTGAATCATGTGTTAAAAAAATTCATCGTCAATCATCGTATAAAAATCATCAATTAGAATCATATAAACCATCAGCAAAAGCAAAGAAAAAATACAATTATTAAAATATCATTTGGTAACATATGGATTGATCCTTTTTTTCAAGGCAAAAGAAAACAGCGGGATAAGTACTTATTTTTAACAGAAAGAAAACATCTGCTTCAATATGAATCCACTATTTCTTCTTGTTCGTCGTCGTCTTCTTTTTTTAATATTTAAATAAAATTAACATTTCTATATTGAGAAAAAAAAAACACTTGATAAACATATAAAAGCATCACTCACACTCACTCATTTATTTTGCTCAAGGCTATGTTGTCTTTAAAAATTCTCGTCTAATATTAATTAAGAAAGTTTATATATGAGAAGCCTGTCAATCTTTCGAATGAGTTCATTAATATTGGTATATATGCATGAACACAAATGAATTCGATTTTTTTCTTCTTAAGATTAACAGCTGTTTGCTTGAAATTGGACACGCCCTAGATTTCTATTTCATTAAGCATAACAATTCTAATTGTAAATTTTTTGAATAAAAAAAAAGAAATGTTTTATAATATCGATATAAATATAATATGACTTATTTCATATAAATTTATCGTTTGTGTGTGTTTGATATGAATGAAGATATGGTTAAGTTAGAAGGTAAAACCTTGACCTGAAAAGATAAGAAGAACGAAAATGAATGGATAAAATATAAACTTATATCTCTGTGAATGATACATTTGTCAATATTAAATATGTGAAGAAAAAAAAGAAATGTTTTATAACTTGTCACAGTTTATTCATAGGTCTGATGTGTTAGAATAAATATTTAATTTTTCTGTTATTAACAAATAAAATGATAATAGAATTTGTATATTAAATAATCATAAAAAAAGATAGAAAAGAAAAATTCAATGGTCTTGTTATCTTGATGGCTGATTTAAGTATTCAAATAATTCATTTAAGAAAAAAGGGAGTGACATGGCTTGAGATAACGGCAATATCGAACAAAAAGCAAACATATAGAGTTCTTATATCGTATATGAAATCATTGCAGAAAACAGCAGAAACTTTACTAATGAAATTTTGAAAGTCTAATATAATCTCACAATGCGTTTTCTCTTTAATCTTGGGATTTTCTGAAATTTTATACGATCAGGTTGTTTATTTTTTCTTATAACGATTTTGTTTCAAGTAGAAGATTCGAAGAAAAGGACAGGACATATAGTCTCGGACTCAGGATCGTGTCGATTTTCATCGGTCTTTTTTTTATTTTTAGAAAGTTTTTGTGGCATTAAAACTTATTATGTTACTTGTTTCTAACGGTTTTCATGATATCAATAATCAAGAGATTTGAACCTATAAGTTTTTATACTTACGTTTTAAGATCAAGATCTTATCGATAATTGTTATCGTGTAACTGTCAAAATATTTAA
The DNA here is from genome assembly GCA_905250115.1 of Adineta steineri. Classification (NCBI taxonomy): domain Eukaryota; kingdom Metazoa; phylum Rotifera; class Eurotatoria; order Adinetida; family Adinetidae; genus Adineta; species Adineta steineri. The sequence goes on along the minus strand of CAJNOI010000073.1, from coordinate 264,760 downwards.
CTATCAAGAAACCTTAGATAAGAAATCTAATTAGAAAACTCTACGTTTTAGCTTTTTTTCATCTATTTATCGGTAGTAGCATTCGTTTTATGAATTGAGATATATTTCAACTGTGTTAGATAATTATTTGAAATAAAAATAGATTAAATTTGTCAAGTGTAAAGAAATGAGCCAGCCAAAAAATCGTTAGATATTAGGTATCAGTTGTTGCGAATTCTTAGTCAAAACTATTTTGAAAGAATTTTTCGTTTGCTCTTCATATTAGCACGTGATCCGTAACAGCTGTTACTATTAGAAAAGTAAAGAATACACTGATTTTCTGCTGATTAAATCATCGGCTTCGACTGGTCGGTCTAGTCTGGTTTGGAAAAATCAGATCCGTTCCAGGTCTGAAATAGTATGTAGATATGAGTCAGTTGGTGATAAATAATAAATCATCAGCGTTATTTCAACATATGTTAGTTTAAATTTTCGATTTGGATGAACTCATGTGTTGAATTAGTGTTACCTACATTTTAACAGTATATAAATTTGACTTCATTCTAGAATAATCGTGATTACGAAGAAATTATTTCGTAGTCGAGTAAAACTCAAATACTATACTTAGCCTGTAATTGTAGAAACAAACAAGCAAGAAAAGCTGTAATAAGCATATTTTTTACGATAAAACAGAGCAGGTAAGACTTGATTTTCTGATCAAATTTATATATTGTGTGTTTCTTTTACTATATACTTGTGTTTCACTTTATTTTCAGTCATCTCTATGACAAATGATGTACAATGCAGTTCTTTCTTACGGGTTTTATTTGCCTAGCTGGCAGATTAACGATCATAGTGTTCTTTTTTATTCATTTATTTTAGATCTACTTTTTTGTAATGATCTCTTTTCAATGCTTTTATATAACATTGTATAGTATTTCATATTTTGTTGTTATGTAGAAACAAAAATCAATATTATCTTATCAATTTTTACAAATTACAACGTATGCGAGAATATAACTATTTCCAACTTTCGAATCTTCAATAATATAAATTAGATGGTACATGAGTCGGGACTCGTCTGCGAAATGCGATGCTCGATATCAAAATCACGATTTGAAGTCTTTCAGAATTATCGCAGAATCGAGTGAAGTTTGTATACTTACAAAATACAGTAGACACTATTTCATCCAAATCAAGAATTTAAAGTACCTATTCTCGTTAAGTTATCTTGAGGATATGGGTGTGTGTAGATAAAGAGAAGAGACACTCACGTCCACAAACGATTTCAGGGGCCAAATAATTCTACATAAAAAAGTTCTCAACAGTCAATATTTCAAATTTAGCAGTAGTTTGAGTATACCGGTGATAGTTTGTCTTGAACGTGATTGAATTTTTAACAAATAACAGGAAGGGAATATATTAGAGTATCAGGCTCGTTGATTACGCTCATATATATATATCTAATTATCTTGGATGCTTTCCACTAAATACATGACTCATAGTAGTAAATGCCGATATATTATACTCTTAAAACTACTAAACGACATTATGAAAAGACATTTCCTTTATCAATTGGTAGATTGTTTACATATCTCACCTGGATTCGCATTCTTTGTAAATTACTATCAATGTCATTTCTCGACACACCATCACTTTTTGGCTTGGTTATGCAAAACTTTATAAAGTTGTATAGTATCAGTTGAGATGATTTTTCGAAATCATCTTAGATAGAATGCTTGATCTGGTACATTTTTGGATAGAAGACACAAATAATACTCATTATAGTACTCATTTGTAATGACTATCAGTTCAATTTTTAGTTTTAATGAGAAGAAGCTTGAAAATAGTTGTTCTATAACGACAGTCTAAGAGACAGAATGAAAGTAAAATCAGGTTTAATGATAAAACTATTTTGCAATGATTAGTTTTAAACTTGTTACAGACATTTTTTTAGATCAAGAAGATATGAGGATATTGCTTAGATTTCATGTAGCAGCAACATGCAGTGTTTTTGCTTATCGTTGAGAAGATAGTGTTCTAGTTGAAGTAATAGTGGACGAATGTAGTGTTAAACACTTCTAAATCTGATTTAGTTATTAGTCATCACCAAACAACCGAAGTTAATAAAAGAGAAAGAAGCTAAACGAAGCTTCAAATTGAAAAATTTATATCGTCTGACTCCACTAACAACAAATGGCTCTTCTTTTAATTACAGAAGAAACAGAGTCCAATCTGATGTTAAAACAATATTATATAGTTAAGTATAAAATAAAATAATAACTAAATGCGATAGTGCTTTTCAACATAAACAAAACTATTTCGAAAAAAGAGTTTTCATTCTTATAACACCGTTCTATAGTGAAACTTGTATTTTCTCGATAATTCTTGATGATTCAGCTATTCATCTGCAAAATCATCAGAAGTTCTACAAAACCAGAACAATTATATATTATGGTACAGTAGTATTGAATACAGAATTTTTCTAAGTTTAGTACTATCAAATAGAAACTTTTTTCTTTCCTCGAAGCTATTCGATATTATACACTTTACGGCTCATCAATATCGGACAACAACTTCTCTGGTTCATTATCATCCGACAGAATCCTACTGGAGCATCCCTCAAACGAACTTCGTAGGATTTTACTATTATCAAAAGGAATCTTTTATCATTCAAGATCACTCGGAAGGATCTTTCAGAAGTATTTTAACACCCTAGAAAATCTTTTATAACTGATTCTAATAGAAACAACTGTCTTGAATTTTACTATTGCTTACACAACCTTAGACTAATTTTGCACGTACTATATAGTAACAGAATATTTCTCAAAAACCATATTTGTCTTTTTAAGACATCATCCTTACATCACATACTGCAAAACCCAAGCAAAATTTATCATTAGAGCACACACTAATCTTGAAGATCAGTACTTTTGTTTATTGTTTTTACAAAAATTACGACACAATAAAAAAATACGCAACACCATTATCATTATTCGCTACCTGTCTGTTGTCGGTATATATCTAATGTTTCAATTCACTATCACGATCGTCCTCAGCTTTTATTGCGTTCCAGAAACACAGAGATTATATGATCAGCTTCATCTCTGATTCTATTTTCCGAGAGATCTAATGTGGTGAGTATCTAGATAAAAAAATGTAAGTAAAGATATGGTATCGATAAAGAGAAAATGGAAATTACTGTGTTGTGTCGCAGTGCAGCAGCCAAATGATGTGCTCCTACATCTCCAATTCCATTCTGCGCGAGATTGAGTGCAGTAAGTGTCTAGATGAAAAAGTGTAAGTAAAGGTATGGCATCGATAAAGAAAGAAAGACAGTTACTGTGTTGTGTTGTAATCCATCAGCTAAATGTTGTGCTCCAACATCTCCGATTCTGGTTTCCAAGAGATTCAGAGCGATGAGTGTCTAGATGAAAATGTATAAGTAAACACATAGTATGAATAAATAGACTACGACAATTACTGTGTTGTGTCGCAATCCAACAGCCATATGTTGTGCTCCAACATCTCCGATTTCATTGCGCTCGAGATCTAGTGTGGTGAGTGTCTACATGAAAACGTGTTAGCATACACATGATATAGATAAAGAGAGAAAGATAATTACTGCGTTGTGTTGTAATCCATTAGCTAAATGTTGTGCTCCGACATGCCCGATTCTATTTTGCGATAGATTTAGTGTGGTGAGTGTCTAGATTAAAAGTTTAAGTAAAGACATGACATAAATAAAGAGAGAATGATAATTACTGTGTTACGTCGCAGTCCGTCAGCCAAATGTTTTGTTCCAACATCCCCGATTCCATTGTGCGAGAGATATAGTGTGGTGAGCGTCTACATGAAAAAGTGTAAGTAAACACAGCGTATAAATAAACAGAATATGGCAATTACTGTGTTGTGTCGTAGACCAACAGCCAAACGTTGTATTCCAATATCACCGATTCCATTCTGCGAGAGATCTAGTGTGGTGAGTGTCTGGATCAACAAGTGTAAGTGAAGATATAGTATAAATATCTAAAGTATGACAATTACTATGTTGTGCCACAGTCCATCAGTCAAATGTTGTCCTCCATCATGTCCGATTACATTAGCACAGAGATTTAGTGTGGTAAGTGTCTAGATGAAAAAGTGTAAGTAAAGACATGGTGTAGATAAAGAAAGAAAAACAGTCACTGTGTTGTGTTGTAATCCATCAGCCAAATGTTGCATTCCAATATGCCCGATTATATTACGCGCGAGATTTAGTGTTGTCAGTGTCTAAATTAAAAGTGTAAGTAAAGACAAGGTATAGATAAAAAGAGAAAGACAGTTACTATCTTCTGCTGTAATCCATAAGCCAAATGTTGTGCGCCAACATCTCCAATTGCATTGAGCGAGAGATCTAGTGTGGTTAGTGTCTACATGAAAAAGTGTCAGCATACAAATGATATAGATAAAGAGAGAAAGACAACTACTGGGTTGTGTTGTAATCCATCAGCTAAATGTTGTGCTCCGACATCTCTGATTCCATTGCCCGAGAGATTTAACATCGTCAGTGTCTAGATGGAAAAGAGTAATTAAAGACATGGTATAGATAAAGAGAGAATGGTAATTACTATGTTGTATCGCAGTGCATCAGCGAAATGATGTGCTCCAACATCTTCGATTCTATTCTGCGGGAGATTGAGTGCGGTGAGTGTCTACATGACAAATTGCCAGTATACACAGGATATAGATAAAGATAATTACTGTGTTGTGCTGTAATCCATCAGCCAAACATTGTGCTCCAACACCACCGATTGCATTATACGCGAGATTTAGTGTGGTGAGTGCCTAGATGAAAAAGTGTAAGTAAAGACATGGTATCGGTAAAGAAGAAAGACAGTTACTGTGTTGTGTCGCAATCCAACAGCCAAATATTGTGCTCCAACATCTCCGATTCCATTGCGCTCAAGATCTAGTGTGGTAAGTGTCTACATTAAAAAATGTCAGCGTACACATGATATAGATAAAGACAGTTACTGTGTTGTGCTGTAGTCCATCAGTCAAATGTTGTGCGCCAACATGTCCGACTCTATTGCCCCAGAGATTTAGTGTTGTGAGTGTCTAGATGAAAAAGTGTGAGTAAAGACATGGTGTAGATAAAGAAAGAAAAACAGTTACTGTGTTGTGTTGTAATCCATCAGCTAAATGTTGTGCTCCAGCATGTTTGATTTTATTATACGCGAGATTTAGTGTTGTCAGTGTCTAAATCAAAAGTGTAAGTAGAGGGATGGTATATATAAATAGTATATGGCAATTACTGTGTTGCGTCGCAGTGCTTCTGCCAAATGTTGTGCTCCAACATCTCTGACTCTATTGCTGCAGAGATCTAGTGTGGTAAGTGTCTACATGAAAACGTGTTAGCATACACATGATATAGATAAAGCGAGAAAGATAATTACTGCGTTGTGTTGTAATCCATCAGCCAAATATTTTGTTCCAACATGTTCGATTCCGTTACCGCAGAGTTTTAATGTGAGGAGGGTCTAGATGAAAAAGTGTCAGTAAAGATATGGTATAGATAAAGAGAGAATGATAATTACTGTGTTACGTCGCAGCCCATCAGCCAAATGTTGTGTTCCAAGATCTCCGATTCCACTGTGCGAGAGATCTAGTGTGGTGAGTGTCTAGGTGAATTAATATAGGTAAATGCATGGAATAGGTATAGAGAGAAAGAGAGTTACTGCGTTGTGCTGTAATCCATAAGCCAAACGTTGTGCTCCAACATATCCGATTGCGGCGCACGAGAGATTTAGCGAGGTGAGTGTCTAGATAAAAAAGTGTAAGTAAAAGCACGGTATAGTTGAAGAAGCACATTATTTGGTCTTTGTTATGTGGATTTAGATCAATGAAATAAATATTGATATGACTCCGTTGAAGAGCACATGGATATGAGTCTCAATACTTCTTTGAATTTAGATTCTGTGATTTGGTCAAGAATGCTACGAAAAAACTGAGTTAAAAAGAAGTCAGAATGGATTACGTATGCATAGATGTTTTTAATCCATTAGTTGATTTAATTTTTTTGATTTTTTGTGAAAGAATGAAAAAGTTCTGCATGATAACTGTTAGTGTGTCAATGCCTGCTACGGAAAATAATATGCACTCTAGCGTCGCCTGTTCGCATTGTGGAGCTGTTGGAAAAATATAGTTCTATATCGGCAGTCTGTAGATGAGTTTCGCTCATATTCATCGACGAGACTGGAAATATGTTTTGCATGAGAACCTTATTGCAGTTATCTAATTTGGTTAAACTAATGGGTATTTCTAGTTTTAGTAAGAATATTCGTTGATTTCGGTAAATGATTTTGATGATACCACACGGTTATGTGTATAAAATATTATTGATTGATAAACACTGAGGAGTTAAAGTACTTATTAGCTAATATAAGATTCATAATGAATGAAAGGTGAATACCAGCTAAAACATCGAATCATAAATATCTCATACGAAGTATGCTCGATGTTTTATTTTGGCAATGAATTATTCTTGAAATGTCGTGGTTAAAAAGAATTCCATTAGATGAAATGCGTTCGGGGCAACGTTTTTGGAAAAAAATTTGCTTTGAAAGTAGCGTTTCTTGAAGAAATGTTCCACCTTACTAGTATAATTGTAAGTAATGAGATTGCGAATGTTGTTGTGAGTCGATCTGCTCTCGATCCACACTCGCCGTTACGTATATTCAGAGTCACTCATGTTCTCACGGGAGCATTTTTCGGAGATATTTATAACAAGATAAACTAGCTAGTATATAGATTCATAATTTCATTCAAAATGTTATTTTCATCATTGAAATAGTAATAAAAAAGTGTTTAGATGAGGCTGGAACGATAAAAAAGAAACCATTTTTTCTCATTATGTGGAAATTATTTTCGAGTTGTCATAATACAGAAAATGAGTTTTCGAAAGAGATTAATAACTGATAAATTAATTTAAGTAACAAATGGTTTACTCATGTACATTTTATCGTAGTGATTCTATCTGTATAGAGACTATAGGAATGAAAAATAATTTGCGAGTCAATAGAGAAAAATCAGTCTGGCCTGATAGAAAAAAGTTTACCTGATATCGGTGATAGCTGTTTAAGATCATGTTGAACCGTTGACATACATTAGCCATTGAGCATACCATTGTGATGTCTGACTGATGATCCAGAATTCGGTAGACAATTTCTACCGGTAATGTATAGAAGTTCGCGACAGTTTGATTTGCCATTGTACACTTCTAATGAAATATGTGTTGTGTAACGTTGTATGTTGTTGATATGACGTGTTTGTATTTTTTCTTCCTACTTGAATGAGTATATATTCGTCATGCATCATATATGTTACATGATGGTGCAATTACTTGTTGAAAGGAAAAAACCCGATAACAAAATGATGTCAACCACAAAATGACAGAATAACGACTTTGAAATTTTCACAAAATTCTCAACATTCACGATTACAGTAGAATAAAGCCAAATTTATATTATCGAAATCCAGAATACAAATTATTATATGTTGAAAGAACACTGATGATTTATTATCTGTCATCAGCTGTAAAACATTTGTAAAAAAAGGTAGCGCCTAATTTTTACTTTTGCTTTTCGTTTTAAGTATCTCGGAGTTTGAAAAATGCGACGCTTCCTGTAAACGAACAAAGCACGCTGTTCAAGATCGGAAAACGTGTGATATCAGTTCAATCTTGATATATTAATCTCACGTTCAAGCGAGTATTTTCTGATGTTCCCATTCCTGATATAATCGCGACACAAAATGACAACTTTCAATGTGGGCGTCGAGAAAGGAAGACAATCGCGAAGAACTATATAAATGCTTTGCTTCGCATCGCGTTAAATATGAGAGCAGAAAAAAAAATTTCTTGGAGATTCTTTTTTTTCTCCATCAATATACGTAGCAAAATATTTTTTCGCGGATTATTTTAGTGACTGACAATTGTACATACAATTAACCATTTCTTTTTCGTTCTCTATTTATTACTAAGGAATGTCTGTGTTAATCTTTGTTTGTTTTTCTTAACAACATCCACAATTATTACTTGTAATATATTTTTGTAAGACTTATATAGTTTGATCTTCTATTGTAGACAATTTAATGACTGTATCTAATTGAACAACTACCAAAGGAATTATTATAATATGAGTTACATGCATGTTTATAATTGAATAATGTAAAACAGATGCAACCCGAATGAATATTGATCGAATCGCTTTTCGATTTGGTACCAAAAGAAAAGAAAGACATTGAATTTTGTTAATACGATTATTTTCTTGAATTCTATATTCATCTATTAATGAGTGTTGGTATTGTTGAAAGATATTAGAATCAAGTTTTAATTGTAAGATTTGAAGTTCATTGGAAAAATCATCGTTAAGAATACGTTGAATAAGATATTGCCAACCTTGACGAGAATAAGAAACGGAATCTTTTGAGATTTTTGTACTTGAATTTAGATCTTCAAGAAGCTCATGCTAATAAAAGTATAAATAGAAAAAACAATTTTTTTTGTAATAAAAACTATACTTTAGAATTATCAACAAGAAAATGTATCCTAGACATAAATAATAATAACAAAAAAAAACGCGCAGATCAATGATTTACAGAAGTTCAATAGTAACATAATTGGTAAAATAGAAATCAGTAATAAAATAGCAGTTATAGAAAATTCGTTAGTGTCATTATGTGATTACATATGTATAACAATAGCTTCTGGTAACTATATTGAGAAGTTTAGGCTATACTATGCTTATTCTGATAATATCAGGTTAATTTGTCACATATATTTTATACTAATCTTGTGTTATTACTGTTGGCGAAGAGAAAGTAAACTCCAATATTACCGAAAATAGAAGAAAAACTTAAAAGAAAGATCATTATTGGATCATCCGACTTGAGTAAACATGACTCATACATCAAGACCCGTGATAATACTGAGATTTTTTTATTTCAATTTCTCTTTGAACTAAAAAAGAATCGAGATTCTTACATTGTTCATTTTTATTATTCAATTATTAAGATCAAAACTTAAACTAATAGTAATTTATAATAATCAAATGATACATGAATTTCATTATTAACTAAGATTTATTGAATAAAAGAAATTTTTAATGGAAGTTTAATCAAAACTCATCAATTCTGATCTTCAAATACTTATTCAAAAAAAAAAAATATAATTTATAATTCGAAAATGTATGCGATTCAGGTGTGAGTGCGAGTGACAATGATCTTTAGTCTCATCTCAACCTTGATGTAATTATATATGGGTAAAGTCCTAACAGAATCGACAAATATGAAATATAGAATTTAAAGATAACTCACAAGATTAGTATCTTCGAATTCATTTATTTCGAGTATAACATCAGAAATACTTCATTCAAAATCAAAAGATTGAACAAGCTATTAAATATTCATAGAATATGCAGCTGTATGATGAATTAGTGGTTGATCCCCTCGCTAGATATATAAGATCAATGTCAAATTATTAAACGAAATAAATTTTTCTATTTATTTTCATTCTTTGTCGAGTTAATTGAGATCTAGCAAAATAATCATTTATCAAATTAGATTTCATTACAATTTCTTCATCAATAAACGATTTTTTGAACATTGTTCATAGATTTTAGTACATAAATTCGAATAATAACTGATAAATTCAATGAAATGTGGCGCCATTTTTTATTTGACTTCATCCGAATTCAAAACGAAGATTTTCTCACATTTTCGATGGATAAAGATTACTTTGAATTTAACAAAAAGTGTTGCTCTGGCAGACTAGTGTTACCACCAGTCCGCACAATTTCGTCATCGCAACATGTATTTGATCAGTAAAGATCATTTACCTCTTGGTAAGTTGTAATAAGCAA
>CAJNOI010000073.1:235508-254779 GCA_905250115.1 Adineta steineri | reverse complement strand
CACCCACACCCTCAAGAGCTAAAAGAACATTTGAAATAATAATTAAAGTCAGCGTATCAGTTATAACTTTTGTTAATCCTAATAAACTAATCTTCAAGAGTAGAAAAATAAACATATTTTATTTATTTGGAATCGAACATTAACGTGTAACAATACAGTAGAAATATGGAAGGAAACAGTTCGCGAATGTTATAAAATGAGAATTCTTCTAACTAAAGTATTGTTTGGAATTTGAATTACTTGCAAGAAAAAGAGTAAGACAAATGAAAATTAATTTGTTTGGAATAATTAATATAACTCTGCACTATTTAAATAACCACTATTACCATCGTATCCACCAGTAACTAATACTTTTCCATTTGATAATACAGATGCTGTGTGGAAATCTCGTACATTAGTCATATTACTAGTAGTTGTCCAAGTACCTGTTGATGTATCATACAATTCAGCACTATTTAAAACAATGCCAACATTGTATCCACCAGTAACTAATACTTTTCCATTTGATAATACAGATGCTGTATGATACTCTCGTGGATTAGTCATGTTACCACTAGTTGTCCAAATACCTGTTGATAAATCATACAACTCAGCACTATTTAAAGCAGTATTGCTTTGTCCACCAGCAACTAATACTTTTCCATTTAATAAGACAGATGCTGTGTGATAATATCGTGAATTAGTCATGTTACCAGTAGTTGTCCAAATACTAGTTGATGGATCATACAATTCAGCACTACTTAAAGCACTGTTACTATTGTATCCACCAGTAACTAATACTTTTCCATTTGATAATACAGATGCTGTGTGATAATATCGTGAATTAGTCATGTTACCACTAGTTGTCCAAATACCTGTTGATGAATCATACAACTCAGCACTATTTAAATAACTAGTAGGGCCATATCCACCAGTAACTATTATTTTTCCATTTGATAATACAGATACTGTATGAGAAACTCGTGGATTAGTCAGGTTACCACTAGTTGTCCAAATACCTGTTGATGGATCATACAATTCAGCACTATTTAAATAACTAGTAGGGCCATATCCACCAGTAACTAGTACTTTTCCATTTGATAAGACAGATGCTGTGTGATAATATCGTGCATTAGTCATGTTACCAGTAGAAAACCATCCTAGAAGTTACATTTTTATGTATTTAGACAATATAATATTAGACAATCAAACACTCAACATTCATTATTCTTGTACAGTATTATTTCATTATTCTAAAAACGACAGCCTTTCATATGTCTGTTTTTGATATTACTTCAAACGTATATAGACCGAGAATAGTTGTCAAATCTGTTGCACAAAGTCTCCTCGCGTATCATTATCACATCGTCAGTTTTCTATGTTTTCTATTCACTCACTAACTAAGTTGAACAGTTTAACATACTTCAGTTCCTTATCTCTTTTTTGTTCCTCATATTAATTATCAATAGATATCACAAATCTGTATTAGTCTATCTATTACATTACTCTTCACTACAAGAAAAATATCACTCGACAGAAGTTTTATACAAATGAATGATACTTTATCTATAAGTATGACTAAAATATATTCTTCTAATAGATTTTGATAGAGTTTGAAACGTAAATAATATGTATTATTACCTGTTTTACACATGTATGTTGCTAAGAATGGTAAACATACTGCTTGTGATGAACAACATGAATTAATAATACATATTGAATTATTTGAGGAACATGTTTGTGTAACATTATCACATCTTTCTAATATTGAACATAAAATACCAGGTGCACAATAACTAATATTATTTATTGTTCGATAATCAAAACAAGGCGTTGATGATGAACGGCAATTATCGTTATTATTATTAGTTAAGTTTACATTACATTGTTGTAAAGAACAATTTGATGTTGGATTCGCAGCTGAATGAGATGATGAAGACAATGTAAACTGAATAGAGGCATTATTTTCACTACAAGAATAATTAGGTAGTTGTGTAGTTTGTCCTAAAGAATTCATCTGTATTGTAATATAGAGTCAAATGAAAACAGATAATCCAACAAACCTTTTACAGTTGAATGAGATATAATGAAAAGCAAGGCAATGATTGATCGCATTATTTTCTGTGTGATGAATGAAAAAATAAAGTATGGCGCAGCAATAAGTGATTTTTCTCTGCTCTTTTTTTCTACCACTTCCTAAATTTCTCTTTTAGTTGAAAGAGCGTAAAACTGTTTCTCTTAACACTTGTCTATGTTCTTGAAATCAAAAATAGATTCATTTTATTTTGAATTGTTTATTCATTCAAATGTGTTGAAATGTTTATTTTGTAAACGCCTGTATCAGAAAAAAACGCTTCTGTGTCTATAATTTTTATTCTCATAAAATACTCTTTTGTTTCGTTCTTTCATCACATCAAAATTGTAATATTTTTTCAATCGAAGTTTAAGACATCATCAGTTATATGAAGTTGTTTGATTGACGAGGGTAAAAGAAAACATCACTTGAACTGATTTATGCTTACTTCATCATTTCTCTATAGGAATTCATTCATTACACACAACTTTTCAAACATAAATAAGAGATTCGGTTATTATTTTCATTATTTTTGTCTTTATATTTTATGTGACTGTTATTTTTTTGAAAAAACATTATTCTTGTATAGAGTAAAAAATATATTGAATCACATGATTAAATATGAAATTAATTTAGCTAATGTTAGTAATTGAAGTTTCTAGAAAACAAGTTTATTTATTATTATAGAAAAATAAAGAATAGTTTGTAATCTATATATTTGGAAACCGCAGAGTTCAAATCTAAAAAACTAGGATGTGGGTGTAGGTGTGAATATGAGTTAAAGTAACAGACACGCACCCACACACCAACTCCACATTCACATTCACGCAACACCCATACCCTCAAGTAAATATTACGATCTATCATTCTTATCAAGTATTTTATACGGAAAGAAACGGTATTTTTTCACAAAAAAAGCTGTTTTCCAGCTTATCATGATCGATAATTTGGTATAAAATTTTAGAATGTTTTTTCTAAAACTTATGTGATATAGTATGAATGAAATTATTAACCTGTTTATAATAAACTAGCCGCAAAGCTCAAACCATTTTGAAATATATGTTTAGATAAACTATTACATTGTTATTTGTATTGTATAAGCAAAAGAACTAAATAGTGATTATATAGTACAACTATTTTTTGATTAATCTTAATTACTATGTCAGTTTTACTCACTGTTTTATCTAACACGCACGTCCAAAAAGAGGGACTATGTCCTCTCACGAGATTAATAGAATGACATTCATAATCTTTCTATTCTTTTCTCTACTAAGCGACTTTTATTGAGATGCTAATTTACTTCAATAGGTCATTCTATAGATATATATATAAACAAAAACAACAACGATGAATTTGAGATTCGTCATCATAAAGTTTTAAAACTACAGAAAACACAAATATTAAATTCAATTATATCGAAATTAGTTATACTAAGAAATACTTCTGATCGATTATAATCTATTTGCAATAAATAATTACAAAGAAAGAAATAGATATAATAAAATTTAAACAATTCAATTAATGTTTTCGACTTGTGCAAAAAATTCGAATAAGTTCTACGCAGTAAATTATTAATCATATCTTGAAAAAAACAATTCTCAGAAGACTAAGATTTGCATTCGAAACAAATTAAGATACTAATATAAATTTAGCTATATTCAAAATAACTATTGAAGTTAAATTATCTTTAGTTGTTGAATAAAAAAAACCTCTGTATGCATGACATGCAATTTATTATTATTATTAAATGTATACAATTCTTCTTGATCAAGCAACGAGCACATTATTATTATCAAATACAAGAAGGAAGAAGAGAAGAAAAGAGAAAAGACAGAAAGAAAAAAAAAACATCAACTGACACATTGGGTTTGTTTTAATTTTGAGCTTTTTCGTATATATATGTATAAATGTATACAAATCTATGTACAATTTGTAAACAGAATATAAATCATAAATGATGAGTGGAATCGTTAATAATCAATGGTTTATTTAAATATAATTTTTGATTTGGATCAGCATCAAACACTGGATGAATTTTATAATGTTCGATAAGATCATATAAAGATTTAAATGAACGTTTACCAATAAGAAAACGAGTACCATCATCACTTGATTCAATACGAAAATGACGAATAAGATCTTCATCAGCTCGAATACTTAGAGAATAACAACCAATCTATTCATAAAAATAAAAAATAATAATAATATTCAATACAATTATTTTTTTTTAATTTACTTTTCGTTCACTGTTACGAATAAGAAAATCTCCTTTTTCAATTCCATTTAATTTTAAAAGTTTTTCAGCTTCATCTCTTGTTATTGTACCATAATACCAACTTTCATTATCATATGATGAATCATTCAAATATTTTTTTGATGATTTCAATGTTAATGTTGTTAAACCATCAACAACATTTATTGGTTCAGTACTTATAATTGATGATGATGCATAACCAGAATTTGTATTATCATATTGTATTAATGCTGTCCATGAACTATTCTTTTGTTGATCATTATTATTGTATGTTAAACATGAATCAAGTTTACCATCTGAATGAGCAAATTTCGATGGTTTTATAATAAATGCATATTCATCATTCATATTTGTTATATGTGGAGGATGAGAATTATGACGATTTTGTTGAAGATTAAGATTATTATTATTATTGTTGTTATTGTTGACATTATTCGTAAGATCTGTTTCAACTATATTTGAATTAGCACTACTTGATGATGATAAACCATTGGATGATGAGGATGAATGATGATATTTTAATTGATTTAATAAAGATAGAGAATTTAAACCATCATTTGTTTTCTAAATTCAAAAGAAAGATTTGTATTTAATTCAAAAATTAATTTTTACTTCAATAAGGTAATTCGATGGAAACCATCCACGTTGTTTTTCATATTGTACAAGCCACCAACCATCATTTTTCTTTTGTAAGACATTAACCCATATACCTTTATTTAAACTGATTTCATCTTCACTGAAAAACACGATAATAATAATAAATTCAAAAGTTCAAAAAACAAATTTTTAATTACCTTTCAGCATCATATCGAAATTTAACAAGAGCTAATGAAAGTATATGTTCATGGTTATGTCCATTGGATAGGATTTGTTTTTTATTGATACGTTTCGAAATAATTTTATCGAGTAATGAACGTTTTTCACGTCGTGCAAAATTTGATGGAATGTATCTTAATAATATAAAAAAAAATCAATTAGTATTGGAATTATTTTATGCATCGATATTGTAAATTTGCATAACATTACAAATATGATGTAGTCTATCATATTATATGATCAAGGTTAAGAGTTCATTTTATTTGTTAGATGTATCATGTCATGGGTTTGTTATTAATGAAATGAAATTAAAAAAAAAGGAAGTATGACAAAAGCATAGCCTCGAGAGATTGATAATGAATGATTTTCATCAATTACTTCTATACACTTGTCGATTAATAGGAAAAGAAAGAGATATACCCTTATATATAAAGAAGAAGAAAAACTTTGATTAATTGATATAAAACATCTTTCGATTTTCTTATATTTATTTACCCGGTATCATCGGAATCGATCCGCTTTACTTTCCACCATAGACATGAATCATCAATTAATTGAAGGCGTTCATTTTTAGTAATCGATAATTCATGATTTTCTTGTGCATTATAATTAAATTTTGCAATTATAGTCTCACTACTACCATCTAAATATAAGAATAATAATAATAAACAAAAAAAAATCAATACACTCACTAATGCTACTATTATTTTGTTGCATATTGATGTAGTAATGTCGACGGCATTCGATCTATAATAAAATATATATGTGTCTAATGAAAGAAAAAGAAGAGAGAGAGAGAAAATGGTATTAGTAATCTACTTTTCAACAGTTTTGTTTTATTATTCTCAGATATAAAAATAGTTTTCGATAAAAGAAAAAACAAAACATCGTTTATAATTAAATAGGTGATGACATTCAAAGAAAAAAACAGAACTTGATGTGCGACAAGTAAAGGCATGAGAAACATCTATACAGGAAAAAAAAAGAAACGATAATGACAATGCAATCGCATGTATCATTCATTGTCGTTTGATTTTTTTTTCATTCTCTCTACTTGTCTCAATACGATGTATATATACTATTATACACAATAGACTAAATTTATTCTGCTTCGTTTCGGGTGTTCATGTAAAGAAAAAACCTTGAAAATGTACTTCCACTACAATCAACTTACTGTTTTAGGTCACCAATCAATATCAATAAGTAAGTATATATAAGTCGAATGAGTTCGTATGTCTGTCAACAATTGATATACTATTAGAGTTGAAGGATATACTTAACTCAACACAAGTGTATGAGCAATTTTGACACTATCTGGAATGAGGAAAAATATTGAATTGCATCATGTATATGTTTTACAAATACTATACCGATAAAAATAAAAGACTGGTGATCAAAGAAATGATGATCATAAAATAAAAGTGACAATAAAGAAGAAGAAGAAAAAAGAGCAAAAACAAATAGATGAAGACGACGAGACACTCGGGTATTTATTTGAATAACATCGTTCTTATTTACAACGTATAAATATAAATATATATAGACATATATTGATAATCATGTTGTGTGAGAATGGATAATCTCCCTTGAGACTAACTCACTGATTGTATACACATATTTTTGTCAGGCAAAAATAACAGATATTAATATATTATTATTGTTGACAAGATCGATGTGACAGATGGCTCAGTAACACGAGCAAAGGAGAAAAAGAGGCTGTGATAGATGTCAACATTTATTATCAATTATATGTATATAGATATATCACCTAACAGAAAAAATACAATAATACAAAATAAAAACAAAATTTCCCAAAAGAAAATTTCTATTCGATTGTATTTTTTTTCTTCTTTCTATACTCTATGAAATAAATATAGTCAAATAACTTACTCTAAACCTGTCGGAATCTAATAGGCATATATATATGAAGTAAAAACCACAACGATACGATATATACAAGTTATTTTTTTTTTTCCTCCTTTCCTTAAAAAATAAACATTGATTCTCGATAAGACAAAAACAGAAGGTCAATTGAACGACGCAACTTTCAATTTGATTTTATTCATTGATTGTAGCGACATATTCATCGATCTTTAAACAATTCTATTGGTTCACATACATATCAATCAAATTAATAAA
The DNA here is from genome assembly GCA_905250115.1 of Adineta steineri. Classification (NCBI taxonomy): domain Eukaryota; kingdom Metazoa; phylum Rotifera; class Eurotatoria; order Adinetida; family Adinetidae; genus Adineta; species Adineta steineri. Next base: position 247,517 of record CAJNOI010000073.1, on the reverse strand, counting down.
AAAGTAATGTCTTTGTCTTTGTCAAAAATATTAATCGAACAAATATTGTTCATTTTCTCTAGTACAACATTAATACTTCATATATCAATCTCATAAATATGTCGTCATACAATACTCCAAAGTATCTTTTTTATATGTTTTTTTTCTAATTTATTAAATTATTAAATTTAGTCGTTTACGTCAAACATCAAAAACGACTCGTGCATACGATTCAAGTGATAATGGTACGCCAAGTCCAGCTCGTTACCGATCAAAACGTAATCGAAATGATGAAAAGTAAAATATTTAACAAATTAAATATCCTTTGTTATGGTTAAATCAGATCTATATAACACCTGACATTATTTAAACTTACAGTACCTTAATTAAACTTGTTTTTATGTATAGTTCATGTGTGAAGAATAAATTCGATGGACATTTTGATGAAAATGCAAATGATCAATTTCATGATGATAAAATTTCAAATAGATCATCGAATAAACTCGATGTAAAAAATGATAATACACCTCGAACACCAAAACCAAGGTAAAAATAGAATTTAAAAAAAAAAAACTATTTTGCTTATTTAGTTTTGAAGAAGAACAGCAAGAATTAAAAAAATCTCTATCAAAGGATTGGTGTGATAAAATGGATAATGCAGAAGCAGAAGAAAAAAAATTACATAGGTACAAAAAAAAAAACACAACTTCATTAACTAATCTTTTATTTTCTAGTTTTGTTCTATATCTTAAACAATTTCCTATGCATAAAAATAAAACAACAGAAGAACTTCTTACTTCTATTGAATGTTGTCCTAAAGGTTAGAATTATTATTTGCGATAGAATTTATAATTATATTGTCTTTAAATAGAACTTCTACGTCGACAGAAAGAAATTAGTAAAGGAAAATTATCGAATGCATATCAGAATTATATATCAACCATATTACGGTAACTTAATTTACTGGATTTTTTTGTTATGGATGAGTTTCTTTTGACTTTTAAAGAAAATGTCGTACACGTCAACATCCACGCACACCATGTAAATATGCGAAAATGTCTCGACGTGGATTCGATGGTTCTATTAAAGCATGGCGTCGAAAACTTCATGAATTCAATGGAGATAAGTATGTAATTTCAATACAAACAAATTTAACGCAACGTCGTTTTCTCCTCCACATCTACACCCTAGGATATACAATCTGATATAAGACAAATTCTTCTACTCATTAAATGCTAGGCTAGATTATTATATGATGCTACACGCTACTTTTCAATCTGTGTAAAATCATTTTAATCGGCGTAAACGCGGTCAGAGTTTAAAACTTTCGATCTAAATATCATGACTATAGTCCTCTATAGTATAGTGTCAAATGGTTGGATGTTTTTCTAGACTACAACACTGAGAGGTCAGACTTAGTCTATCAAGTTCTGAAAAGACCCTCATAGAGAAAAACAGTACTTAATTTTCTCACTTTCATCATCGCGTTTCGTCGTATATTTTTACTGTAATTTTCAGACGACTCGTTCAAATGAGATAATATTTTCACAGATTGTGGGGATGATAGAGGTACATCTTTCACCGAAACGATGAGCCTTCTACACTACCTAGTTGTTGAGAAAAGCTAATAAAACTGTAGCCAAAACGTCATCGCGTTTAAGCCGTACTATATCTTCTTTTATTGGTTTAATCAATAGAGTATATATTTCTGGATTAATGTTAGTTTTAATTGTCAATTAAAAAAATCTATTTTTAGACTTCAATAAGAGTTCAAAATATTCTTGAGATTGCGCATAAATATATAACATCTAAACATATCTTTCTAATTAGAAAGAAAAACAACATACGCATGTCTAATGATAATATTCTTGATCTTAATTTGAATGTCTACAAATATTAATTATTATATATTTTTTTAACTTTATTATAGAACAAAAGAAAATAGTACGAATAATGATGATTCATTCTCATCATCTCAACGCAGTGATGGTTATTCAACACCTTCATCAACATCAATGAGTTTAGATGAAACTGATGAAAATTTTCTTCCAGATTTATATGATTTTGAAGAAGCACTTACAAATAATGAACCTTTTATTGATTTGGATGTTGCGGATTCAATGGATACAATTGTTAATAATGTTGATTCACGTTCAGCTATGGTATTTGATTAATATAACAAATGAAAAAAAAAGAAAAAGAATAAATATTTCATAGAAAAAACAACATATTTTCCTCTGTAAAATCGTTATTTTCATATATTTCTTTTATATTCATTTGTATTGAATGAAAAAAGAAAACGTCAGATACTCTTTTTGTTCTTTATTAGCTGTTACATAGACGCACGTTGTTTGGATATAATTACTTTTTCTATTCGTGTGTTAATGTATGTATATATATCTATGTGTATGTTTATTTGTCCTTGTCTATCTACCATTTAATAAGTAGATTTAAAAATAATAATACTACTAAGATCAGCAATATTCATGTGATTAAAATTTATTTTTTTTGTCTGATATATACTCTTATTTGCTTGCAGATTGAAAAGAGAAAAGAATGATCCATAGTTTATTTATTATCAATGGATCAGGGTAAATATTAAAATACAGGAATTAATGAAAAATTTATTGTTATTTATTATGAAACTTTTAGGGAGGTTTTCATGGAAAAACATTGGAAAACAGTTGTGAGTAAATCAATCTGTGATTATTTTTTTGAAGCTCAAAAAAAAGTAAAAAGATTTTTTGTTTTTTCCATTTTATTCTCACTATATATTCCGAATTTTAGTCTGCGAATCCTGAAGATGTTTCACCGGTTATTGCTACACCTCATCATTATTTGATTAATATCTGTCGAAATAATCTTTACTTTGTTGCTGTACTTACTAATGAAAGTAAATATTTATTTGTAGTATAGAATACATTCTAATCGTACTAGAAGAGAGTCAATAGTTTTTTCCTGGAAATTACTAATGTATAATACAAAATAGTTGAGTTTATAAAACGTTTTCTCAGTAAATTTTTTTTGCGTGAGGCAAATATCGACAAATAAAAAATACGTAATTTCAAAGCAATTGAACTATCTGCAATGACGATGCTGTTTGTGTTCATTGGACTTGCAATATTATTAGAATGATTTGAATGGCAATCTTTCGTTATATTAGATATTCTAGCCATAATGGAAATTTCATTTCTAGGTGCACCACTATTTGTGATCGAATTTCTACATCGTATAATGGATGTATTTGAAGATTATTTTACTGCATGTACTGAAACGACACTTAAAGATAATTATGTTATTGTGTATGAGGTAAAAGATGAAAAACTAATTTTAATTATTTTAAATAAAGATCTTTTTTTTAATTATATTTGATATAGTTATTAGATGAAATGCTTGATTCTGGCTTACCATTAGTAACAGAAACAAATACACTTAAAGAACTTATTAAACCTCCAAATTTATTACGTAAAGTAGCTAATTTAGTTACTGGAGATAGTACAAAGTAAATAAAAATATTATTTAGAAAAATAAAATTGAATTTCTTATCTTTTTGTTTTAGCGTTAGTGATGCTCTGACATCGAGTCAGTTATCAAATATTCCATGGCGTCGATTAGGTGTTAAATATGCAAATAATGAAGCTTATTTTGATTTAATTGAAGAAATAGATGCTATTATTGATCGAAATGGGACAACAATTATGGGTGAAATTCAAGGATATGTAAGTTTATAAAAGAGATTTATTAATATTGTCTTCTATTAATATTATAATACTATATAAAGGTACAAGAGAATAAGTTTTTCAAGTAGGTATCACCAAAACTAGATGCTATGGTTGATTATTGCTAGTAGTAGAATATACAAAATTTTAAAAACTTCGTAATTTATTTTAATTTAGATTGATTGTTGTGTAAAATTAAGTGGTATGCCAGATTTATCATTAACATTCGTTAATCCAAGGTTACTTGATGATGTTAGTTTACATCCATGTATTCGATTAAAAAAGTGGGAAGTATGTTGTCATTTCTATGTAAATAATTTCTTCAAAAAGAACTAAAACCTGATCTTTTTAGAGTGAAAAAAGTCTATCATTTATTCCACCTGATGGGAATTTTCGATTAATCTCATATCATATTGGTTCACAAAAGTAAGTTATACCTACGAAGAAGATTTTTCGAATTCAATTTTCTATTAGACAAAAGTTGATTTTAAACAAATATATTGAATCTCGACTCATAATATAAATGTTAAAGATCAAATTGACATGATAATAGATACGATTCCGATAATATTACATTGATATATCTACCATTCTCTTAAATACTGAAATGAGCCGGTAGAATACCTCTTTCGTTTTGTTCAACGATTACTTTTTTATGTTCAAAATTCGTGAAACTTATTTATTACTGTTTCTTTCAGTTCCATATCCATTCCAATATATGTAAAACATAATATACAATATCGTGAAGGTAGCGCAGGACGTTTTGAATTAACTGTGGGTCCTAAACAAACAATGGGCAAATCCGTATGTATTTATTTATTGTAAATGTTTTAATTATAAGTTATTTTTTAGCTTGAGGCTGTTGCCATTGAATGTGCAATGCCAAAAAGTGTACTGAATTGTACATTAACACCGTCTCAAGGCAAATGTACATTTGATCCAGTAAAAAAAGTTCTCACGTGGGATATTGGTAAAATAGAAACAAACAATCAAAATTCAACACGTTTACCAACAATACGTGGCAATATTACACTAGCAGCAGGTCAACCCATTCCAGAAGGAAATCCAACATTAAATGTTCGTTTTACAATTAATCAAGTAGCATTATCAGGCATACGTGTACAACGTGTTGATATGCATGGAGAAAGTTATAAACCATTTAAAGGTGTTAAATATATAACAACCGTAAAAAATGGTCGTTTTCAAATTCGAACATAAATTTTATTTTTATTTCTGTTAATATATATCGAGAGAGTTTCATATTATACTTCGACAACTTTCAATAATATAAATGTTGCTTTATTTGTTTTAGATTGAAAAGAAAATTTTTGTAAACAAATGGGTAAACGTGGTCGTAAACCAATGAAAAGTGACACAAATACACGATTAGAAAAAAGTCGTGAAAGTGCTCGACAATGTCGTCATCGAAAAAAACTTCGTTATGAATATTTAGAAGAACTTGTTAGTGATAGAGAAAAAGCAATTGTACAATTACAACAAGAATTAGAACGTCTACGATCAATTTCTAAACAAATCGATCAACATGGTATGACTAATGAAATACATCAAGAGTTAATACAATGGAAAAATGATCCTGATATAACAAATTTAAATCACTAACAAAAAAAAAAGCATTTGTTTGTTTTTTTCTTCTTCTTCTTTTATGTATACATATAAATGTAATTACCCGGTTTTGATTTTGGTGTTTAAAAACAGTGAATAAAGATGTGCAATAGTTGCACAAACAATATATTTAAATAAACTATTCTAAAACTGTAAGAACACAAGATTAGTGTAAAATACATGTGGCGGATTAACCTAATATTATTAGAATAAGCATATTATAGTCTAAACGTCTCAATATAGTTACTAGAAGCTATTTTTACACTTTGATCCGACAGGTGAGACCCATTATAGAGAACACAGAAAATTTGTATGTGATTTATTAAATGAATTTTAAAGTAAAGCATACAAATACGCGAAATCTTTTGATGGTACTAACGGCCAGCTAGAACAGCCTTCTTTGATACAATCAGTCATCTTTAATACAACAAATAACTTTTCAGAATATATTTCGTTTATTTATGTAACCGACACAATTGCTTGTGTACTTATCTGTTACTATTATTACAAAATGTCAGTTGTAAAATCCTCTAGAACACCAGCATCCTGCCTAATATCTTCTTTACATTTTATTACAAGACAAATATATTTCAAAAGAGTTCTATATATGGGGCTCAATTGTCGGTGTACCTTTTCATATATATGCAATCACATAATGGCACTGGCGAAAATCTTATTGGCGAAATTCAAGAATCTCATTGATTTATTCTTATATGATACATAATATATGTTATACTTTTGATAAAATCTATGAGTAATTCTAATTCAATTTGTTACACTAGATCGGATATCAGTATTTTTTCTAATCTACTAGTAATAGGCGACACTAATTTCGATTCGAAATTGATAATATAATATTAAATCTTCTACACCGCTCTAAAAAAAATAATTTTGTTAATTTAGTAATCTAAAGTTCGAGTGCTGTTGGACTTTCATAAAAAAATGCAGTTGATTTTCGAAATACTATTTTATCAATCATAATATATTCTTCGTTAAGAGTTAATCATTCTTCTATATTTATTGGCGCCTGCTTTGGTCGAAATTGTAATTATATTTCGGAATCTATAATGAAGAACTAAATATTCCTATTATAAAAATAAAAATATGCAAGATTTTCAATCAGTTTGAATCATTATGAATCATATTACATTACATTCAACAAATATACCAAAATCATTATTATCTCAACAAATAGAAATTAATTTTAATAGTTCAATTCTTAATCTTTTACAAACAAAACGTCTTTTTACATTACTTGATTCACCTATATTAATTAGTAGTAAAAATTCATTACCAACATTAACTGTACTTCCATTAATATTTTTAATACGATTAAAACATGAAGCAAAACAACATGGTTTATATTTACATGATATAAGATTAAGTGGTGGTGCTGCATCATTTATTCTTGATCCAACAGGTGATTTAGCATTTCGTGATTTAGATTTTTTAATATCAGTCAATGATGTGACATCAGAATCGACATGGTCTAATATAAAAAAAGCTGTATTTACATCTTTACCATTATCAAATAAAGAGAATCAATGTTTATCAACAGAAATCTATACAGATAAAATGATTCGTATTATTAATGAACATGATCGTTGGGGTTTAATATCACTTCGAAATGTTGATGGTCGAAATTTAGAATTAGTATAAAATATGAAATAAAAATTCATAATGAAAATTTCGAAAAATGTTTTGATTTTAGAAATTTGTTGAACATATGAAAAGACAATATCAATTTTCCGTTGATTCATTTCAAATTTTACTTGATCCTTTATTGAATTATATTTATCTAACAAAAAAAATTGATTTATATCCATCAATTATTGTTCTATCAAGTTATGGAAATATTTCTGAAGCATTTCAACATTTACATTATCGTTTAATAGCTGTTAAAGCACCTGAAGAATTACGTGGAGGTGGACTTTTAAAATATTGTGATTTAATTGCGCGAGGTTTTCGTCCAGCAAATCAAATACAAATGAAAGATTTACAACGTTATATGTGTTCAAGATTTTTTATTGATTTTAGAGATTCATTAACACAAGAACAAGTTTTATTTAAATATGTTACAAGTCATTTTGGAATTGATTATGATGTACGGTATCGATTTTTACGTTGTTTATATGATGTTATATCAACTGATAGTGTTTGGTTAAGTGCTTTTGAAAGAATTTGTTTTTTACGAACGATTTCAATAATGATTTCATCGATTATGCCATTAAAAGTAGTTAATAATGGTTAGTATAAAAATTATTCTTTAACTGTTGATTGACCTGTACTTATAATATTTTAGTTAAACCATTACTAAAATCGACGTGTGCTTATTCATCAAAGAAATCAACATTAAATCAGTCGTCAAGAAAATATTCTCCAACGTGTACAATATCAAATCAAGGTATAGTCAACGTAAATCAAAATTTAAAACATTCAATATCTTTTTTTTTCCAGAATGTCTGACACCATCTGTTCCAACATCCAATACTTTAATTAAATCACCATCAGAAAAATCAACAAATCTTATTCTTCTTTCTCCTACACCAATGACATCTTTATCATTTGAACAAATAGATATATTTGTTCAAATAGTCAATAGTCTTCGTACTGAACTTTTTCCTAAACTCAATAATTTTTTGTCCTCAATGTAGATATATTCAAAAATAGGAATAGAAGAACATCTTTCAATTTAAAAAAATCATGTTTTAATAATGTTTGAGAACAAATATCCTTATTTATTATAGAACAAAAAAAATTAATTTGTTTTCTCTGTCAACTTCACATTTGATTAATGAACAGATGGTTTTGTATACTATGGATATCTGATTAAAATGACCTATCTTGCTTTCTCTTTCGAACATATTGATATATGTAGAAAAAAGGTAAAAGTAGAGAACAGGAAAAACAAATATTGATCGACGGCAAGTCTCATATGAAACCTTCGTTCAGGTATCGATTACTTTCATTTTTTAACATATGAAGGTTTACGATCCGATTACCAACATTACATAAATAGATCTTCAAGTAAGCATTCTAAATGAATCTATCGTTTTGTATTTATTTGTGATGTCAGCAATATATAAAAAGGAGGAAATTGAATGTAAATTTTAATCATCTTCTTTCATACAATAGAATTGATCGATCAATCGCGAATGCGCCAACGGAACTTGCTTTATCTTTAAAAGTGTAGACAATGAATGTTTTGTTTGCTCTGGACAAACGTCTAGCTGTACTACTACTACTTCTTCTTCTTTCGTCACGATCTAAACTTGATGTATGATGATAAGGTGTGACGAATAGTTTATTAATGAACAAACCATTTTTTTAATATTTACATTCTTAAATTAGAAAGAAAAAAATCCATCTGTTGAATATTCTCTCGTAGTATAAAACAAACTTTGCCGTTTTTCTTTTTTTCCATTAAAACATTTTTACAGTTTATATTGAAAAAAAACTGTCTATTTGTTGTCGGTGTATGATCAAAAGTGATTGAGATGTCGTCTCTAACGAAAAAAAAAGCATCAAATCACTTTACCAAAGAATGTTTGTTCTCACTTAGACGAGACTCATCATCATCATCAACACTTTTGCAATGCTTGAATAGTTCTTTGATCAAAAAGGATATTATTCTTACGACTTGATATTATTGATTTTCTCAAGAATTTGCCGTTCTTTTTTTTTCTCTCTAAATTATGCTTTTTTAAAAGCTTTTTTTTTGATGTTCAATGATAAAAAAAGAAACGAAATAACTAATAGATAAATCAATATTGACAAGAAATAAAGAAAATAATGATAATTTCACTTATATTTTTTTTTATTCGAAATTTTATCACGTAGAGTTGAAATCTTACAAATACTTCTAATCATGTCATTCATTCAACTTCATTTAATGGCATAAAAAAAAAATTTTCGGATGAAAGAGAAAGATTTTTTTTTCTTTTTGCTTTCAATACTTTGATTCTCAAATTACTTTTGTTCGAATACGACATGTATTTACTTTTGGCAACCATACTAGATTTTTTTTTCTCCTTCATTTTTATATATTACCAAATAAACAATCATATATGATCGATCATAATTTAAATTTAGATTATGTATTGCGCTTAGATAACATTCAACTATTATCATATCATAAGACCCTTGAAAAATAAACATGATAATACTCTTTTCCCTTCCCGGTGAAATAACAGTCGACTGATAATTAATTCTAATCTGTAAGTTTACCATGATATTTCTGAACATTATTAAGAAGAAGAAGAACGACCATACCATTTTTTGGTATAGGCCGCTGTCCAAGGACAGTTTCGATATGCCCGATATTTCCTACAGCGATGACTAGTTGTAGCTCTGGTCAGGGAGACAGTCTTGATCCAGAGTTCTTCTCGATCAGTTACTTGAGCTACCCATATATTCTGACTAACATGTAGTTAGAATATTTTCGGACGGGTGATCCGAGACAAAATGGCCGTTATTGACTTGTCTAGGGTCATTACATAGCTGGTGATACCGAGGTTTGAACACAGTACCTCATGGTAACATGCTAACCACATAACCAGTCGGCCATGCCGGCGCGAACATTATTAAATGATGTGATAACGAATGAAAAAAAAAACTTTCATTGATTTTCAATTAACAATTCATCATCATCCAATTATTTTTGATTTTAGAAAAAATCGAATTTATTCTTTTGATAATTATAAAGATGTTTGTTTTGTTTTAAACAACATTCTATTAACATCAACCCACAGTATTCAACTCGAAATTACATGTGTTAAATAAACACGGATATCAATCAGTAGATGATCGAACATCCGCTAAGTCTAAATATGCAATTACTGTTTAAATATTATATCTTTTTTTCTTTCATAGATCATTTCCTAACAGTGATTTGATATCTTTCTCAACTTAATGTTACATCGTAATCTTTCCTGTGTGAAAATAGTTTTTCTTGTTGAAATATAATATTGGAATAAAACTCTATTTGAAATCAACAAATACCAAAAAAAATCATCTAGAGAACAAATGATTGAAATTACTTTTTTTTTCTTCTTCTTCTTCTTCTTTATTATGTGTGTATGTGTGTATATATGACTACTAATAAGCATTGAACATATATTTATTCTCTTGTTCTCTTGACTTAAATTTACTTTTTCAAATGAGAATCAGAACGAAGAGAAAAAAGAAGGAATAGTTAAACGATATGATATATATATACACATAAGTTCATTTTGAACTTATTTTTTATTTTATATTAGTTCAAACTTCATAATGCAGGTGAGAATATATCCATATCTAATATTATTATACGATTATATTTAATACATAAAAATTAATCTTCATAGTTTCGCTTATTTTTCATAATCCAATAGAATATTTGTACGTGATTATTCAAGGTATTCAAAGCTTCTTCCTCATCGGAAGTGCAGCAATACATACAGTCCGTCCCTTTTCTTTCTAACCAACACACACACACGTCAAGGTGGGATTAGATACAACGACAACGACTACTTTTATATTTGTTCAATTTGTTCAGACATATACTGAAGATGACCATCGATCCTCATACAATATATATACATTCTTGTTAGATATATGACAAACATCGAATCTAATGTTTATCAAAAGGATTTATTCATGTCAGGGTCATCCGACTAAAAGAAAAATAATTATATCATTGAAGATTCACTTTTTTCGAGAAAAAGTAAAACGAAAAGCTTAAAAATAATATAAAATAAACAAATACTATTATCACAGTTACTTGAAAAACTGAAGAAGAATTTATTGATACTTATACACATTGCATTTTATCAAGTATATAATAAATTCATTTTCTCCTACTTCAACTATGATCACATCGATTTCAATCAATACGATTATACACCTACTCATCAGCATTTTTTTTTCCCAAAGGATTTTTTTCATTCGTTTATGATTGTTAAAGAATATGATTGGTTTATGGAAGAACAACATTACTATTGGATGAAGGTCATAAAAAAAACTACATTCTCTCTCTCTCTCTTTCTGTCAAACATCGCGTCAACTTTTTTCCTTCTTTCTCTCTCTCTCTCCCTCTCTCTTTCTCTCTCTTCCGTTTTGAGAGATGTAAAATCTACATAGGAGCCAATATTATTCTAGCAAGCAGCCAGTGACAAACGACAACGTACGAAACAAATATTGTTTCCATTTATTTGTAACACACAAACATATCCACGCGCGTGTACATAGACACACACGTATCGTACACATAGAAAGATTTTTTTCAAGAAAATTAAAACAAAGTAAGAGAGAGAAAAGAAAAGATTATAAGTACATATTAACAAAACTAATATAAATAATTTTATTGACAAAAAGATCTTTTTTTTCTGCATATTTACAGCTCCATGTCATCATCATCACCGAAAACATCAGGGAATTATCAAACAAATTTCTGCTATCAACAACCATCCTATGGAAATAATGTTGGTCAATATTCAGTTATACCAACAGCACATCATCATCATCAACAACAACATCAACAGCAACTAGTCAATAATAATGTTCAATCACTTTCGCCAACATCTCTATCAATTGTTTATGGCAATCAACAACAAGCGAATGCATCAAATCTTATTCAAGCACGTTATCAAAATGAACAAATTCATGATAAAACTAGTAACAGTTTAACATCAGTCATAGCTAATGGTCA